>QXVZ01020756.1:92849-221724 GCA_008931825.1 Phallusia fumigata | reverse complement strand
AAATGATTTAGTTAAATTATAAATGGAAATCTTTACTTTTAAATTTGTAAAACTGATTTTTAAACCGATCACGTTCTAAAAACATCACTACTATTCAGAAATTGCATGTGTGTGGGGACCCATATGTTTATGCTAGCAGAAACAATCATGTTATAAAATGCCAAGGGAATTAGGGACCCAATGTAATGTGGGTATTGAAAATATATCCAATGTAATAAAGAAAATGGTATATGTGGAGAACATCATTTTGAGGTGGTAGTGTATGTGGAATGAAAATATGGAGAACGCCACCTCTCTAGTTTTGATTGGAAAAATTTGATATTCGAAGACTCTATGATGCAAACTGTAGGCATTTGGACTGAATGCGTACATTCTCTGACATAAAGGAAACCAGCCAAACAGATTTTTTGCAAGTTTTTTGCATGTTTCTGTTTTGTCTGACTTTCCCTATTGTCAGGGTCTTACTGCACTGATTTGTCTGATGATCTGAGAGTCCTTTAAATTTTTAAGCATTACTATACATATCAAATTTTCTGGTTTATCACGTTAAATATTTTGTTCTTGAGCAAAAAAATCTAAGCTGCATTTTGCATTTATTGCAATTGTTTTATGAAAGACTGTTGTTGTCAGGCAATGCTGCAGAGGAGATTGCCACAGAGCAAACTCATCATATTATAATTCCAAGCTATTCCGCCTGGTTTGATTACAATGCAATTCATGCCATTGAAAGAAGGTAAAAACATTTTTACTTCAAGGCAAACAATCATTTTTTTAATATGTTATGTGTTATAAGGTGAAAACCGAATTCTTGCACACAAAAATACCAAGGACGATGCTTAATGCATATGTTTGTACACTTAACCAGGTTATCCTTTACCTAGGCACCAAGGGCATTTTAAGTCAGTAAAAAATTACAAAAATAAATATTGTCCAAAAATTAACTTTAGAGTTTTGATTAGATAGTTTATGGGTTTCACATTACATTTCAGACTTCAGAACCCTTTAGTGGTTAAGAGTGATCAAACAATCTACCATTAACTCAAACATCATCAGTGATAGATTTCATAATTAACAATATTTATTAACCAGGTACATTTAACTGTTAAACTCCCACAGTTCAATATGCCATCTAGCAATTCAACCTGTTTATTTTTGCCTTCAGGGCTTTGCCAGAGTTCTTCAATGGTAAAAATCGCTCAAAAACACCTGAGATATATTTGGCTTATCGCAACTTCATGATAGACACGTACAGATTAAACCCAATGGAATATCTAAGTGCAACTGGATGCCGTCGAAACTTGGCTGGGGATGTATGTGCAATAATAAGGTATTTGAATATTTTAGGTTTATGCACAAAACTACACATGTAGGAATGCGTAATTGAATTCCAAATTTCAAAGATTCACATCTTTGTGACTTAAAAGAGTTTATTGGATAATAAGTCCCAATAAATTTAATAGTCCATTGCAGTATTTTGTTAATAATAGGTAGGAATGTTCATTGTAGAAAAATCTCTTATTTTACATTTGCCAAGAATGTTTTTTTTAAATGGTAGGAAGATTTGCAAAGTAGCCTTGTAGATTTTGAGGGTTGTCTTGATGAAAAGCAAATCTTGAGAAAAAAGTTTGGGCACCCTGGTCTAAACATTCAAGTGCCCTGACTATGTGCAAGGGTGTAAAACATGATAGGTTGTTGTATCTCTGCTGCTGCATCCCTGAATGTCACTGTTTTCAATACAAAAAAACATGTTTTGTGTATTGATTATGCATTGGTTAATGCTAATCACTGGGCTTTTATACTCTGGGTATTTGGGTTGTGTTATGGTTTATGAGAATACCCTTTAAACATCAAAAAAACTGCAAAAACTTGCATAAATAGGTAAAAAAGGTTTAAATTTTATGTCTAGAATTAATAGAAGGCAGACATTTTTTCTACTGTGACATAACTACACAAGCATACCACTGCAGAAATGTAATGTGAAGTATTTACATTCCCAATTCAAACACTTTTTATCATCTGATTTTTAATTTCTATCTTAGCAAACACATTTTTCACATCATTCAAAAACCCCAGAATATAAATTTTTCTTTAGTCCATGTTAGTTATGAATAATTTACTCACTTGTCAGAAATGCATTTTAAATTAAATTGTACGTTTGACTAAAATTCAATTAGCTTATGTGCTTTACATTAAAGAAGCATTGGTAGAATGTTTTCCATGCTGCTGAATGGTTTTTGAAATTGCTCACAATTTTTTTCAGAGAATGTGTAATATCGAAAGTTAACTGAGCTGGCGTTTCTGGAAAAAACACTTGCTAACCAAGAAAATTTGTGATTTTATTTTAAGAGTTCATGCTTTTCTGGAACAATGGGGGCTACTCAACTATCAAGTGGATCCGGATTCAAAGCCATCCATAATGGGTCCACCCCCAACTTCTCACTTCCATATAATAGCTGACACCCCATCAGGCTTACAACCCATTGCACCATCTAAACCTGCCAATGCAGCACAGGCTATGGCTAAGTTTGACAAAGTACGTATTTTTATGAGTCCGTTTCAGGACTCATATTTTTTCACTTTTTTGCAGCTTGTCTGTGAAATGTTTGGTTGATTTGGATTAAACTTTTACAGTTGACAGATAAGGTCATGAAGTTACCATCTGTGTTGTTTGTCTCATAGCTTCAGTGGTTATCATGCTATCCCCAAAACAGTAAAATGTTTCCAACATTGTGTATGATGCAACAAATTTAAATCAAGTAAATGTATCATAAACTTTCTGCTGTAGTTAAACAAAACTTCAACTGTGTCAAAAGCATGGTGGTGACCTTCAAGCTGTAGTTGTTGCCTTGTTAAGCTCATTCAAGTATGCAAACTTTTAAACAATGTCTGAATAGAATGATTTTTTTGGCCCTAGCCCAGTGGTTCCCAACCTTTTTGATGCATTTGCTCATTTTGGAACTTCCTCCCTACTAGGCAAGAAGTGATAAAAAGCAACATTAAAAAGTTTGGAACCACTTGTCTACCTCAAAAAAAAATATTACACTTATCATCATTATCTTTACTGTGTGGAAATTTCTTCCCTTAACACATCAAATTCTTCTGTATGTTCAACAATTTTGTACCAGTGTTTGATATGCTTTGCATAAGAGGATAACGCACTGCGGATATATAGCAGGTAGTTCTAAGTGCCACAATGAAATTAAAATTACACTAGTACTTACAAGAAGTAGCTACATGATAGTACTTAAAAAATAATTAGCTATTATTTTTTTGTTTTGTAGGCATTGTACAAATTTTAAATGTTTGATTTAGTGTAAATTTGCAAACTGTTTGCAGGAGAAGCCTAAGGAAGAGAGGCCGGGTAGTTTGGACAGTGGAATTGGAAACAACTTTGGTCTCCGTACAGATGTCTATGCTTCTCAACATAAGGCAGCTATGGGGAAAGCCAAAACTGTCGCAGCAGCTGCTGTAGCTAAACCATGGACTGATCAAGAAATTTTGCTGTTACTGGAAGGGCTTGAAATGTATAAGGTCTGACATAACGCATCAATTTGACCCATTTCTAAACATAAGTTAAATTTATTGTTAAATTGTAAAGCACTAAACAGCTTGACCACTTTTGCAAAGTAAAACTTAAAGATTACTATGTTTTGTAAAAAAAAATTTCATGTAAGTTACAAAATAAGATAGAAAAAGATTTGGATAGAAAAAGATTTAATGTGAGTAGGTTGTGGCCCCTCATACAATTGTATCAAATGCATAACACCACCAATTTTGCTTCATCCTTTCTATTTTTGCTTTGCTTACAGGACGATTGGAACAAAGTTTCAGAGCATGTTGGAAGTCGAACACAGGACGAATGTATTTTGCAATTTTTGCGCTTACCTATAGAGGATCCTTACATTGAAGGTAAATTTTGTTCCCTGCATATGTGGTATGTCAGAGTTTTATCTCACTGCAAAGATAATGTATGTATAAAGTAGGTTTTTATGCAGTTTTTCGGTTTTGAAAATGCCTGTCTCGATTGTAGTGGGATGCATGTTGCAAACACCTAATTTTGTCCTTTTGTTATCCCAGGTACACTTGCAGCTGTTGCCAATTCTGAAACTGCTGAAGAAAAACCCTCAATTGTTCTTGAGCAGCCAATCCCATTCTCTAAGGCAGGAAATCCAATTATGACAACTGTGGCGTTCTTGGCCTCTGTAGTGAGCCCTCGCGTGGCTGCGGCTGCTGCAAAAGCTGCCATTGAGGAGTTTTCACAGATTAAGGACGAAGTACCACAAAACCTTGTCAATGCTCATGTAAACCAGGTTAGTATTTGTAAACTTTCTTTGTTTGTTTGAGTCAAAGAAAGGTATTTTTTTTGTTTGATTAACATTGTTTGCGAATACTGTAAAGTCTACTGTGTACAAAAGTAAACCACCTGTCTGCTTTTTAGGTTATGGAACAAGCTAAAGAGGGTAATGTTGATCCTGAATATGGGTTGGATAAAAGTGGAATTGCTGGCACAGCTCCTGAGAAGAAAGACGATGATTTGAAACAAGAAGAAGTGGAAAAAATGGACACAGAAGAGGCAAAGTCTGATGATCAGAAACAGGAGGTGAAAGAAGATGATACTGATGAGAATAAAGAAAAAAAGACAGAGGAAAAAACTGAGCAAGTGGGTGGATTGTTGTGGAAGTTTCAGAAATAGATTAATGGGCAGTGATTGTTGAAGAAGCATACCTGAAGAAATATTCTGTAATGTCAAGAATGAGTCCAATTTTTATCAAATTTTTACACATGTTAGGAATGTAAAGTTGTACGTTTTTTTCTTTTTGCCCCTGTTCACTGATTAGTTGACTAACAGTCCCCCAAACTTTAAAGTATAAAAACTAAATTTCTTCAGTAAAAATTTCTGCAAGACAAAAATATGTTAACTAAAGATGTATTGGTGTCTCTTTCATCTTCAGTGATATTTCATACATACTAATGTGAAATATATGCATTCCTGAAATTTTTTAATCATCATGTAAAAACTTACAGACATCAATAAAGGTTAAGCCACTGGACAGAGAAATACCAGAAGGAAACTTAGCAACTGCTGCTGCTTCTGCACTTTCTGCAGCTGCTGTAAAAGCCAAATACCTATCACAAATTGAGGAACGTAAAATCAAGAGTCTTGTTGCATTGCTCGTTGAAACACAAATGAAGAAACTTGAAATTAAACTAAGGTAAGTCTTGTTATCACAACAATATGTAAAAACAGATGTATGTAACTAGTAACTTAGTAAAGATACTTGCTTTTTTGTGTCAAGTGCCAAATACAAAAAAAAAGGAAAAAAAATTATTGTCCATTAAAGATGAGAAAACTTTAAATTATAGTGTGCATGTAACATCACAACTTTTATATTGCATTGCAAGAACTGGTTTTAGTGAGTAAAACAGTTTTAGATTTTCAATTTGTTAAAGACAAAATGACCTGTAGAATACTAGGTAACATAGCAAGAATATTGAGCAGAGTTTTGAAATTAACTTGGTCAGTTTATCTTTTAACAGTGTCTGTTAAGCAACTTTTATTGTGTGTAGCGGATATAGCTTTGCTTTTAAAATGGATTATCCTTGTTAGTGTGTAGTCAATTTATGGTGTGCAAGAGAAGGAATTGTTAGAACAGTTCAGTCAGTTTATCAACCATTTGGAATAGACACCTGGAAGAAATAGATGGACTTGTTGAATACGGTTTTCACATAACAGAACATGAAGCTCAAAGACTAATTGCTGACAGACAGGATTTCCTTCTGAAAGCAGCAAGGTAAAATCTAATTGTTTGCAAAGTTGAGTTAACTTAGAATCGAGATTAGGAGAATTGAGTTTAACTGGTCAGTATATATCTGAAAATAGCAAATTTTCATGGAAAAAAGTAGAAAAGTGTTTGGGCCCAAAATATTTGGTTTACAAGACTTCTGCCTGAAAAACATTTGATTGTGAAAATATTTGCTGAATTAAAAAAGTGTCCCCTTTCTTCAGACACTTCGAAGAACTCGAAACAATCATGGAGCGAGAAAAAGAACAACTAGAATATCAACGCCAACAGCTTTTACAGGAACGGCAGGCTTTTCTGCATGAACAAATCCGTTATGCTGAGGCACGTGCTAGACAAGCATATCAGGTAAATACAAATACATTTTAATACATATACAAGTGTTTTTTCGGTTGAAAAAATATTCATGTCCATTGTAGTCCAGATTTTCTAAACTTTTATATCCGCAACTGCAAGTGGGGCCACCCTAGTGATTTTTACCTCAGAATCATTTCAGAATTGACCACCTTTTTTGCTTGCCAAATTTTGCTTCAAGCAAGCCTATAACTATTTAGTGGTCACATATTGTTTTCACTCTGTTTCTTTCTGTCTGTTGCTGCTTTGTCTACAACCTCTGGTCAAGAAAGATTGATCCAAATTTCCCTATATTTTTGCACATTATAGGTGGGCATCTGATGTTATGTTCTGGCCACTTTACCCCAGTTAATACACATGCCCCTGTTTTACACAGCAAATGTCCTGGGAGTTTTTCTTTTTGATATTTAGTACATTTCCAATGTTTTATAGCATGTTGGAAGTTTGACTATCATTTGTGTGTAGGTAATAAAAATGCCTGTTTTACAGACCAAGCAACATGTTTTGCCCCAACAACATCACCCAATGATGGGGTCACCCCACCCAAATGCTCCAACTCCAGGTGTTTCCCCAAGTGCAAACATAATGATGGGCGGTCCTGCACATAATCGAGGAGTCCAGCAGGTTTGTTTTACAATTTTTTGTGTTAACTCTCGTCCACTTGTTTTATGTTGTCATGTGAAAATCTGCAGTTACTATGCTTTCACTTCTGGGCTGCCACCACACAATGCCCTTTTTGCTCACATAAGCATCAGCCTCAGATAAACTGCTATCTTGGTATGACAAGTGCAATTGCAAAACATAATATGGTTTTGGACTTTTGCATATGAAAGTTTGGAAGGTTGGCTATAATTTAGTGTTATGCCTAGCATCCTGTCAATTTTGTTGGTTATGCATTGTGACATATCCAGACAGTATTTTAAAACTTTTTGACTGAAAACAAACTTAATTAAGCTGCAAACAGGACAACTAATTTTGAACTACTTTTACGAGAATTATTCAGACATGAAAGTGGGACCAAAAAAAAACTTTACGGAAGGTAAAGAAAAAAAAGCTTACAATCATAATCACGTTGTGGTTTTTAGGTAATGATTCAAAATCGTGAGGCACCAAGCCCGACCCCACAAACCCAGCACCCTGCACATGTAAGTGTGTGATTGGTTAAGGTGATCCTTGGTGTTTACTCAAGTCAGTAACATCATTCATTTTTCAGCACAAGATGGCTCTAGGACAAATGCAATCGACTCCTGCCCCTCCACACACCATGCCTCACCCACAACACACCCAGATGACACCTAACACCAATCAAATAACCCAGGGCAGCCATGGTGAATCCACTACAGTACCACAGCAGTCCCAAATGCCACCACCATCAGGGCCAACTCAACCACAGATTCAGCAACAGGTTCCATCTCAAACACCACAATTGCCACAGCAACCAGTGCAACAATCTCAGATGCCAAATCAACAACCATCCCAGATGCCCCCTCAAACTTCCCAAATGCCTTCACAACCATCATCGCAGGCAACACATATGCCATCCCAAATGGCACAACAACCACAAATGCCTGTTCAACTTCCACAAATGGCTTCCCAATCACAAATTCCTGTGCAACCATCACAAATTCCACCACAACCATCACAGATGCTGCCACAACCCTCGCAGATGCAGCAACAACCCTCGCAGATGCAGCAACAACCATCACAGATGCCGCCACAACCGTCACAGATGCCGCCACAACCGTCGCAGATGCCACCACAACCGTCGCAGATGCCGCCACAACCATCACAGATACCACCACAACCATCACAATTGCCGCAACAACCATCACAAATGCCGCCACAATCATCACAGATACCAACGCAACCACAACCATCACAGATGGTGACCCAGCCTTCCCAAACATCAACACAGCCATCTCAACTTCCACCTCAGCAGTCAACTGCACCACAACCAGCGCAAATACCACAGCAACCAGCCCAGCAACAAACTCCAATGGCTCCCCAGACACAGCAGGTCTCACAGGGCCCACCATCGTCAATGTCCCATCAGGGTCAGGCCCCAATGGTACCCGGGTCTACCCCTCCAATGCACCAATATCCTGGGTACAACATGCCCCACCAAATGCCACCAACATCAGGTGCACCAGGCCCAAACCAACAGTATCACTCTGAAATGCACCAGTATCCGCCATTTGTGCAAGGTATCTATTTACATGCAATCAATTAAGCAATCAATCATCACTGTGATATACCAACAAAATATTTCCTTCTTCCAATTTTTTTG
Organism: Phallusia fumigata; assembly: GCA_008931825.1. Lineage (NCBI taxonomy): Eukaryota > Metazoa > Chordata > Ascidiacea > Phlebobranchia > Ascidiidae > Phallusia > Phallusia fumigata. The sequence continues at coordinate 213,282 of QXVZ01020756.1, read as the reverse complement.
CTAAACTATATATTTTGCAGGTCAGCAGCAAATGCCTCCTAGTTCAAGGAGTGGAGCAATGTACGCAGGGCCACCGCCCCCAAACCACCCAGGGTATTACCCAACCACCAATCAGGGTTACCAGCAACAAGCCCCAACATCAATACCACAAGCCCCTCCAACTTCCAACATGTCAGGGCCAGGGGGAACACCCTACCAGCAACAGGGACCAAATTTTCCCCAACGACACACATCCCATGAGTCGTCCGGGGAGACAGAGGCGATGCAGCACTAGTTTAATGGGTGAAGAAAAGTTTTATTACCCCCTCCTTTGAGAAAATAACTAAACCACCAGTGGACAGTATTTCTTGCCATGGTATTGGCTTGTTAACAAAATGCTGGACTCTTGTTAGTTGTCAAAGTGTTTGTGTATCAACATTTTTGGAAATTGTTACAAACGGGTAGTAGATGTTGCTTGAGATTAACGTGGAAAAACATTGGCATTAAATCTGGAATATAATGATAGCGATGGGGGCCAGTTGTTGTTGAAGCATCCAAAATTTGAGATTGCAATCATATTTAATTTGTTGTTGACTTCAAAAGTTCGATTTTCTTGCGTTATTTTTCGGGAGTAAACTTTTGTTTCATGTACTGCTGTGTGTTATGAATAACAACAGTTCTGACGTTGTGAAATGGATTTTTAAAAAACTTTGAACTGTTGCAACTGAAATTTACGGCAGTTTGGTGGTTTACTTGCCTCAAAACTGAATGGGATAAAGCTGCTGGTGTTTGGCAAACTGCAGCTGTTTGTTATGTTTGACCTTGTAAAGTCTGATTTTAGCGTTATTTTCCCGCTACGAATTAATACGATATGCTTCGCTTAGGGGGCAGTAAAGAGTAAACAACAAATCTGTCGTTGTGTGTTGCAAGTTATTTGTTTTGAATAGGAAACAACATCACGTATAAAATCGGTGATGCTGACCAGAGTTGGATCAATTACATGATTTTAGTCAAATTACAATTATTCTAAATTTTTGAATTACATTATTACTCTGCCCTTAAAAATATGAATTACAATCACATTTCACAAAATTTTCGATTTCAACACATTGTTTTTTACACAACGACACAACAATCAAGTCTATATTTATAAAATGTATAGCCATGCTTCCAAAAAGCTGCATAAAATCTGTGGCAAGGGTATTTTGCAAAAAAGTGTGAGAAAATTACAATTACACCAAGCATAGTAAATGATTCATTCAGCTCAATTACTAATTATAATTGATCCAACTGTGATGCTTACACCTGTCCCAGTTTAAACGTCTTGTCCCGTCGTCCCGCCCGGTCAGCCAAAATGTCCCGGTTTTTGTTTAGCTGTTAACCATAANGAGAAAATTACAATTACACCAAGCATAGTAAATGATTCATTCAGCTCAATTACTAATTATAATTGATCCAACTGTGATGCTTACACCTGTCCCAGTTTAAACGTCTTGTCCCGTCGTCCCGCCCGGTCAGCCAAAATGTCCCGGTTTTTGTTTAGCTGTTAACCATAATCTGGTGTGGTTAATTGACCCACATCCCTATTAATAACGTATATTATCAAGTTAACGAATGACCGAAAATAGTGCAAGTGCCAATAATAAATAGTGCCATACGCTTTATTTGCCTGCTTGTTTGAAAAGCGTCCCGGTTTTGAGTTGTAAAAATATGGTAAGCCTATGTATGCTGCAATTGTGATGGACGGTTTCCTCATTATCATGTAACTTTATTTGGTCAATTAAACTCTTTGGACGAATTTGCTGATAGAGCAACGAAATTCATTGCCCCTGGAAAACATAATTAGCCACAAACGTTGCTCATCGGTCTAGGCACAACATGCAGATGCAGCGCTTTAGCTGCAAATAGAATGTCTTTCTAATTAGCGCGTTTTTTGCTACATCACGCTGTAACAGACCTTGCGTCACAATTTTAACCCAGTTTTTTAAAATAAACGTCGAAAAATGTTGCTAAGAGTTTGTGGTCCAGTTGACTGCGGCGCAGCCAAGGTTACTGCAGATGAAGCGTGTTTAAGAATAATGTGATTCACTTGTGCGGCTATATTATGCTAGGATTTGTTTCAAACATGACATAAAAATTATTGTTGACATGACGTTACCAACAATATGGGTAAATTCGATTTATTCTCTGCTTTTTTGACGTTTTGTTTCGAATCTAAAACTGGCTACCTGCTATTAACTTAGCTACCTAATACCAATTATTGTGTGGAGGTACCCATGCAATATCGCATGAAGAAACAATGATAACATAAAATATACATTGGATACATATTCATTGTAATGATAGGAAGCGATGTGTTTGAAAAGTATCATTGAAGCCAGGCCGACCCTTCGGTTGACTCTGACCGTTCCGTTTAGCTATTTTAGCTAGGAAACACTTAATAGAGATACTTGTTGATTTGATTGAATAAATGACTTTGTTAAAAAACTTTGTAAAGCTACTTCGCCTTTTCTTTGCATATAGCTGTGACACATACTCTTACAACAATTTTTACTACATTTTATGAAGAAATAGAAATAATATAATTCAGAATTGAGTTAAAGCTTTTGACCCCGCCCGCCACAATACTTTCCCATGTGGCCCGTAGAAAAAAATAATTGCCCACCCCTGATTTAAGCGGATGCAGTGTATGTGAACTGGCAGTAATGGTAACCACCATTCTCCAGTTTGCCCTAAAATCAATTATCGTCCTGCTCGAGGTGAGAATAAAACTGACTGACTACTCTGACTTAGGTAGTGGCACCCTGACCAAAAGCAAACGGAAATTCCAACTAGTCTCTCAGTACATTTTATAACCAGTGCGCTATCAAACATTCAGCTTGCGACCAACTAAACGTAAAAAAAACTTTTGATCCTCCGATATCTTTTTAATGCGAATCAGTAAAAATGAAAAAAAAGAATTAATAAAATCATCAATTGTTGTAATGGGTTACTTTTTTGAGATGTGGTATCAAATTAACAAGAACAGCAAGAAAGTTTGAAATGAAATTTTGACAGTTAAATGTACATTGCTATTTGCTATGAAAAAGCCCCTTTTTGTATTTTTAGCCATTGCGGCAAAAAATGAGAGCTCTTTTCATAAAATAAACTGTCAAATAAACTTTGTAGTGAACTTTCGCGGAAAAATAAACTAGTTAGTAATAATGTACAGTTTGTTGTGTGAGCACCGATAAGCATTTAATGCTCGTAGCTGGGCTTAATCACTTGTACGTCACAAACCAACGCGATAGATCAACCACATCAACTCACTTGATCGCAATGGTGACGTCAATATCAGTTTGAGGCGGCATGACACCAAAACCGACGTGACGCAAATCAAAATCAGGCGCTTGGGGGGTATTCCCCTGCTCGTCGGTGGCGATTTTGAAGTCAAAGTACGTGATAAACGAAAGAATGAGCATTTTGACTTCGATCATGGCAATGTGACGCCCAGGACAGCGAGTTTTGCCGTATCCAAACGTCAGGATGGCCTGTGATGCGCTTATACGTTGTCCTTGCTTGTAAAATCGGCTTTTCGGACGTAAAGCTGTCGAGCGTTCCCCTTCGCTGGTTTCCGAGCAATCGCTCATGCATGAAGTAGTGTCGTCGCCAGGACGTGCAATGAAACGGTCGTAAATGAATTCCTTGCAATAAAAATTACAATAATAAGCAAAACTGGAAAGCATGCTGACTGTTCATTTAAGGCCCAATGTATGGAGTAGGCAAGCTTTCTGGCGCAGGGAAACAAGAGTTAATATTGCGGTTAACAGTTAATGTAAAAGTTGCACCTGAAAAAGACAGGAACAAAAAGGTAAAATGAGTTGGTGGATTAAAAATGTGTTTAAACTTACTTTCGGATTTTCAAAGATTTCGTGATCCATGTGGGTCTGTGGTGCGTAATACATCGTGTAGTCGCCTTTTCTGATTGCGTAAGATTTTCCTGATGCAGTCTTGATTGTTACGTCATCAATGGCTCGACGTAGATTCATGCTGGAACCAGTCATGCGCATCACCTCTCGCACACACGAATCTGTGAGGTCACAGTTGTTGTTGCTTTTTAAAAAGTATTAATCTTTTGTGTTCCATTACACTTTAGTGGTAGAACCTTTTTGGAGATATAGCGAAAGGTTATATCTCAAGGAAATGTTTTTCAACAATTTTCCAGTTACACCCGCCGAAAACGGTTGTAATTACCCGTTGTATTTACAAAACGGTTGTAATTACAAGTCTTTTGTGTTTCGGAAACATATTTTCTTCTTTTATTCTTTGTATATTTATTAAGACCAAAATGGCTGAATGCCATGTACAAAATGCAATTCGCTGCTAACATTATTTTGCCTGAAACCCAAGTTGTCCAGTCAAACTGTTTACTAATTGCGGTTAGTCGGCAAAGGTTCCCAATGTACTTTGTGTGACCGTTATTTTACTTGCTGATGCAAATGTTGCCACAAAACGTTTCTGGTTCCATTAACATACAATCGTGTTGCCAGGACACATGAACTGCTCGGGATATATCAAGCAGTGTTACAAGGAGCGCAATTGTAACTGATCGGGACGTTTTAGTGGCTTTTCTGGGATCGGTCAAATTAGTTTGTTTGTTTCTTTTCAATGGTGCGACGCCCCTAGATGTGTTTCCTAACTATTTGTCCGAGCTACCTGTTTGTAAAGATCCGTTACATTTGTGTTTAACTTTTCCAAATCTATGCTGGCTTTGAGCAGGGATATTGCTAAACAAAACACAAGAAACCGAGGTGAATTTTCTAGCAAGAACTTTTATACTTGCTTGGGAATAAGTAAGTGGCCGATTTAGGATGTGAACCAATTGTTTGAGAGCTTTATAAATGGACAACTTACGCACAAAATTACGCGATAAAGCCGATAAAAACTGAACCACGATGATGCAAGTGATAAAATTGCGCTTTATCTGCAATCACGATTTCTCTCTTTCACCCAATTCTATAACACAACTGGTAGGAAAGCAATGGCATGCTCGACATTTCATGCCACAGCAATTAATGTAAATGAGTCGAAAGTGCCAATTCTTAAATCGGTGGCAAACACATACATTTAGGGTTGCCAACCGTCCTTTATTTCAAAGGACAATCCTTTATTCCGCTCTATTTGTCCTTGTCCTTTATTGAAATTGAAATAACACTATTTGTCCTTTATTTTAAAATCGTTTTGACTTGTGGTTAAACTTCTGAACTGCGACTTGAAGGACCAAGACAAATTTAGCATATTACACACCACGGTAGTGATGAGACCTTCACAAAATCGAGCCGAATATTATTACGAAAGAAATCAATGTGAGAAAACTTGTGACAGTAGTGCCAATAATTTATGTCATCATCAGATTGAAAGATTAGTTGAAAGTTTTTTTTCGAGACATGATAAAATATCAATCATGTTTTTATGTCCTTTATTAAAGCGTAACAAAGTTGGCAACCCTACATACATTGCATTGTTGATTTGTATTGCTTTGTTGCAAAGTCGTTGCTAAACGTGGTGGTGCTTGGGGAAGTTTTGTCGCATGAGGTTTTGACGTTTTCGAAATTGGTTTTAAACACGATTTTTTTTCGGTGGGTCGTTTTCTTACACCGAAATGCAAAAATAACATCAACGCACAAAAGCCATTTATAAAACAGATGACCTCGTTATCGATAAAGCAAGGTAGTAGTAACCTTGGTGACGTTTTATATGGGTTTAAATTTTCCAAACTACTGTAATGGGTAACGGCGTTTGTGTTAATGTGCCTATTGTTCAGTTTTCGAAACCGTTCTTTAATCTAAATGCTACTTGTATTATATTTTAACAATGGCTTGACAATTCGATAAACAAGTCCTGTTTTAACCGAAGTGTCCGCTTGTAATTTTTTTTAAATTTAACATGCAAATTGCAACGTGTTATTTTTATCAAATCATGAGCATTTGTTTGATGAGTAAGCTGTTTTCTTGACATTGCGTGCAAAACAAGGATTTAGTTTTGTGTACGCTGTCACGAAACTCCAAAGTCATGCATGGTAGGAATAATGGAATTTGGAAACGCGTGACGTTTTTTGGAATTACAAACCTTTAAATGCTCACAAACCGATCATGTCAACGCGTCCATTGTTACTATTTGGTGCCCAGATTAATTTGATTATATTTGGTGCCAGGATAATTTGAATGAGGATTAAGTATGGTGGTGATTAAAAATCTTTTCTGTTTAACTTTGTTTCAACAAAATGCTTTGACATTAAACACAAATCTGGTATTTTAAACGTCTGTAAAACATTGAATCAATTCTTAAGTTATTCGCTGGATTAGCGATTGTGTCGAATTCTAGTTGTTTCTAATTCAAACCAACACTGTAATTATACACCTTCTACCACTTTCCTACCTACGTCATTGCTAAATACGTCATGGATTAAAAATGTCTAAACTCCCGATTGTTACTACGTCAGTCAATTGACGTCCGCAGATGCACCCACCTAGTACTACAAGTTTGTCGATGGTCGTCTTATCCAAGCTGCGAATGAGTTGCATATTGGGGGAGATCCCCTCGCCCTTTTTGCAGCTTCCCCCGTTGTTGTTTGTTTCGATATCGTAAGAAGACGATGAGGATCGGAGTACGGAGTCAAGCTCTTCCCTGATAGCCGTTTTTGCATCCGGGTTCGCCAGGATGTAGAAGAGGCTCCAAAAAAGGGCAGGGATCGTGTTGGCTTGAGCCGACCACAGCATTATGAGAAGATGCCGGGTTCTTTCGTGAAGAAATTCTGTCAAAGAGTTTCTTATCATTTCAAAGCAGAATTCAGTTAGACGGCTTATTCTCACAATTTTAACAGTGATAATGAACATTTTAATACAGGCGGTGAAAGACGAATATCAGCAGATTAATGTGTACTTGCGGTCACCAATACGCTTTAGTTATATTTTTGTTTTTGGCATTAGGCTTAGCGCCATACACACATTTAATTTTTAATGTTTTACTGTTTTATTGGCGTTATTGACAACATACAGACTCCATAAAAATTTATTTGCTCAGCAAGCCACGGACCCACATGTAATCGCATTAGGCCATTGATGGAAAGAGACGTCGTCCTAACCTACTTAACCAAATATGTAGTATTATGTAACGTTTGTGTTCTAGCCAGTCACGTGACATACATCCTGGCACGTTTTGCAGGACTAAGTACTTTTACCGAGCCCATGGGAAGCGGTTGTAATTGTCACGGTGGCAATTCACGAGGTTAGAGATGTCGTGGAAAACTGCACCGTCAGCACGTTTTGTGAATGAGCGCGTTTCGCCCCAAAGGATGCGAGCCGTTTCGCGCCAAATCGTGACCGAACCATACCCAAGAACACGTGATTTATGTAAGGGGGGCATCTGGAGGTATTGGCTTTGTAAGCTTGTTATGCAATCATTTTGTAATGAATATTATGTTGGTGAATTCCCTAATGTAGAGCTGACGTATTTGCGTTACAAGTGTTTTGCTTTTGTTTAGAACTTCGAAAAGGTTTTGTCGATTTTGACCTATTTTGGTCATCCAATTATGCCAAATATTTTGCACTGAACATTGTTCAAAATGTGTTTCCTAGGTCGATCCAACTGTCTTGCATTTGTTGGGTGTGTTAAATCCTGCCCGGCCCTTCGTATTTCCACAAGCATGAAACTTAAACGACATTGCCCCAACCCAGCGATATCCGATTATACCGCAGCGAAAAGACAAACATTTACCACAACAACAAAAACATGCTTTACTAACACTAGTTCAGCTGTTGAGTTGGTTTTAGGCCAAATCGCCTAAGGGAAGATAAAAATAAAACAAACAACAATGCAATATTTTGACACACCCACCTAGTTTTGGGTTCACGCCCACCAGGTCACTGATTAGTGACGAGACATCGGTTCGTTGCGACCAATCAAGTTCCCCCAAACGTTTGAACAAGTTGTTTCTGGCGCGCTTGGTATGTGGCAGAAAATGAATTGGGATTCTGTCCACCAGCAAAGCGGAGTCTTTGTGGTATGCGTAAAATTCACGGTACAAGCTTTCCGTGTCTTCTTTGCACCGCTCATCGGATTCAAGTGTGCCAAACAGCAGATTGTAGGTTACGTCAAAAATCAAACGCTTGCAGAGCTCGTGAAGTTGAAACTGTGGGCAAGAAAAATAGGCGACGTTATTATTACCGAAAATCACTGTAAAATGGCTTGCGCAGAGGTACGCGATTATAAACTAGAATTTTGGAGACTATTGACGTGAAATTTGGAGTCCAATGACGGAATGTATTCGTCAATTTAAAAAATTATATTTATAAATGACGTAATTACATGCTTTGTTACGAAATACTAAATACTAAAAGATACTGCTCGGTCGTTTTAAGATTGAAACCTGCATTTGATAATTAACTCGCGCAGAAAACGTTTAATATCTTACCTTTGTCGAATTACCTCTTGCCACCTTCCCCTCTAAAGCGTGAGACAAAGCCCGTGGGACGACTCGTCCACAGGACTGGCAAAGCTGAGACAACGGAACCGATCCTCGCAGATTGGTTGAAATCAGTCGGGTTATGAGATTGTCATGTGGGTCGTCTTCGGACGTTTGCTTATCTTTTCTTGGTCCCGAGTGAATTCTGTGCGGATCCCCAACCATCCTCGACACGAAATCTCTGAGAATTTCTGTCATGTCTAAAAGGTTCGATTTTTCCAGGTTGCGGACGTCTAAGGCGTTCATAAAGACGTTTTGGTTCCTGTTTAAAAAATAAATAAGCTTTAACGATAAAAATTTGATCAAATTCGTCCTGTTTATGGTAAGTAAAGGCACCAAACTTTTAAACAGACATTTTAAATGAGTGTAGTAGATTTAACTGACTAAAAAGGGCCTGAAATGACGCAATAGTTACCAGCCGGCCAATTTGATCGTGAACACGTCACCATGCCGACGTTGCATCTGACGTAGGTAGCCCGCGGGATCTCTTCCGAAATCCAAAGCTGCCCCGACAAACGGGATGGCGTGTTGCACTAGAGGGGGTTCCCCCTTTCGCCTGTGTAAACAAAAATTAGATTTTAAATCGACACTGTTGGTCACTGCTTTTCAAATAGTAAAAATATTGACATTTTCTGTAGCTGCATTCGTAAATATTTGACAAATTTAACAAGAGAAGCATGAAAAGAAAACTACTTTTCTCTAAATTTATGTTTTTCTTTATTTTAAAACACAAATGGTTAATTGGATATCTTACGTAAAGCAATTATTGGCATTTAATTTGTTTCCCAATCAGTTTACAGCGATTTTAACTTCTAATTATATCAGTCAGGAAATGTATCATCGCAATGTTCCACCGCAGTTGTTAAAGTATGACGTAATGCCGTAAATTATTTTAAGGTGCGAAAACTATGCCTTAGACGTCATAGCACAGAAATTTTTACGCCGTTGAGTACAGGTAAAACTTTGCCAAAATAAAGCACAAAAAAACATTTTTATTCTGGGTAAAGGTGACTTTTTTGGTATAAATGTTTGGTAAATACTGACTGAAAAAGTCATCTAACCTATAGTAAGACCAAAAAGTTTTTTAATTTTAAATCTCAAATTTAATTCTAGTGCGATTAGCCTGAAGAACTTACCTTCGTCTACGGAATACAAAACACACCGCTATAACCAAACAAACAACAAACAGACAAGCTGTCACATAGTTGGCCATCTTACGTTAAAACCTTAGGCGCGTTAGTCTTAATGCGACGCTTGGGAAATGTTGCAAAGACCTTTTGTAAACGTGTTAAATCCCATATTCGTGGAGGAGGGCGGTGCAGCAGCTTAAGATTTCTTAGAAACTGTTAAGGGTTCGTGCTGGAAGGCAGCAAATTTGTGCACACGTGATGGTAAAAACGTTCGCATGCAACGTCAATATCTGCGCAAGATTCAACGGAACTTTTGAGCACGAATCGCGTGTATTTGACTTAATTTCGTTGGTGAGTGGGTGAAGAGTTTGAAACCGTGACGTGTGAAATGGACGCGATCGACTTCCGCGTGGTGGCGCTATACGGACTTTGATCGAGGGTAAAAAGTCGTGCTTAATTATATTGTTGACTTCATGCATACAACGCATACTTTGCTAATTTTAAACAGCCTTTGATGAAGATAAAACGTTTTGTTATTGGTTTCAAAAGTCTAAGATAGAAAAATATTTTTGTCTGTTATCGTGATGCGAATTTTACAATTTTACATTAAATTATGATGCTAGAATATCGAATGGATCAATTCAGTTTAAAAGTCTTGCTCTGTTGTTATTAAAGGTGATATTTTAGCACGTTGATATCACAATTTTTTCTTCGCTCATTTAACAGTTTTGCGACTTTAAGACACATTTTGAATTGTTACCCTTAGAGCCAAAAAATCCCATGCTGCAAACAAAACGCCGAAACACCCAAATAAAAGTGCTCTTATCTGTGACGCAAAGTTTACCAAAGAAAAGGACGTGAAACCCAAATGAAGGCGCAGCTATAAATGTTTATCAAGGGAAACAAATTCTACATCGAATTTGCTGAAATGGTTTTTGGATTAGTCATTGTAGTCTTTACAAAAGGAAATTAAATTAAACCTTGTCTTCCGTTTTACCCACCGCGTTCAGTTAATTGACATTCGGGTGCAAAAGAAGACAAATCACGGTTTTCGCGATCTGGCGTTGGGCATTACGTCACAATGCGCCCCAAAAGGAGGCAAGCCTGCGAAACATTACGTGCAGAAACTCCGTGAAAACTGTGGTTACGGTAAAATATTCCAATCCTTGCGTAATCCAGTGTTTAATTGCGAATGCGTGAACATACAAACACACGTTCATGACGTCATATTTTTGTATGGCGCAATAGAAAAGTAAACTGGAGGAATTTGGTAATACAATACTTTAAGCACATATAAAAAGAACTGGTGTATAGAACTGAACGCTATTATTAAGATCGCAATATTTCCTGCTTAGTTACACACATTTTTAGAGTTACTTTCTTTTATGTATCTATTTAATTTAAGCAAGGTCTTGCTAGAAAGGGAGGTAACTTGGGAAGCTTCGGTTTCTTCATGAACACAATTTAGTTTTTTTTAAATGGAACTGTGCAACACTGTACCAATACGAGTTAACATACGTGGATATAAAATACAAAGAAGCTTGGCTTTTTTTGCATGACTGTAGGTATATACATGTAACTATTGCGCAAATTTCGTGGCAATGTAATCGTGAATTGTGTGTGCATGATTTTCATGTTGCGATGATCAAGCAGATTTTCAGTAACGCGGGTTCATGACTTCGCTTTCTAGAAATTGAAAAGTTGTCAGCGGAAGGCATTTACATGCAGACCACTGTGGTTTTGTGAATAGGCCGAACTTCAAATGTCCGTGTGGTAAATAAACTGTAAAGTTATCTGTGTTGGTTTGCTAGAGCTAATCTGTTCATAAATGTAATGTAAAGATGATTAGAGGAATGCCGGGGATACACTGTGGTGCTCAAATCTTCTTTTATCCATCCCTGTCTGCAGGCAACCAACGATAGTTTATTTCGACAAATTACGTAAGAGGCACACAAAAGCTTTTTTTCTCTACACTTTCATGTAAAGTCTGATATTTCAGCATTTATCGAAATGTACTGGCTTATATTTTGTCTTTGAAAATGTAAAATTCGATGCAAATTTTTAGCCCAAATTTCTACTGCACTCATTTTTCATCCCATTGCAAGCCATCTATGCACACGACACCGTGCAGAAGTGCTTGAACTATTTCTGTGAAAAGTATAGCGCAATATGACATACATCCTTAAGGATTGCGATATAGGAGGCGATAAGAGCATCATGAAAAATTAATTTCTTTATAAAACGTACGGAAATCATTATGAAACACGTTTATTGTAACGTTCGCAAAACACGAACACATTACCAGAAAAAGATCATCTTAACCAATAAATGTTCATGTGCAGGAATTTTGGAGATTTAACAAAAAATTAAATTTACTAGTTTGTTTTGTACTGTGACTCAAGTCAAGTTACGTTCACCGGGAGTGACTTAAGGTAATTCGGGACCTTTTCTAGATGTAATTTAAGTGTTTATAGAAAATCATGAATTTACCTATTTTAACAATAAAGGCATTGAAATTTTGAAGTTTACGTTTTAGCAGACCAGACCATGCAATGTTGTCGGCCATGTTACCAATGGAACAAATTCAAGCCCGCTGAAGTTTTGGAAAAAAAGAAACACTTTATCCACCATTTTGTTTTCGCACTTTCTTATCTTCGCGTTATAAGTGCATAAATACTTTGCGTGTTCGGTTATTGCCACACGTTTAATTAATAAAGCATGTCTCTTTACCACCTACCACCAATTTGGGCTAGCAAATTTATGGTAGCAATGCTCGACGTTTCGTTATCATATGACGTCACTGCCTACGTCATGTATGTAACCCACAGTTGTGGCGATAACAACAGCGATAATTCAATAATGCGAAAGTAGTCACTAAATTCAACTTTTCTGGTAGAAGCAAAAAAAATAAACGTGTGGTGGAAATCAGTAGTGCAAATCCATTGAAATTAATGAAGGGGGAATTTTGATTTTGTCAGTAGTTTTTGTGCAAATGACATCATATCGATTGACGAAAAGTTATGACGTCACAATACAGATATTTTGTGTCGCAAATAATGGGTTGTATTTTGGCTGATGTAGCATCAAAACGCCGGTAAAACTGTTTACGATCGCTTAACTGTTGCAAAGAGGTTTAAAAAGTACTAAAATCATTTTGATGTAGTAAAAGTTTTGAACCCGCTTTAAACAGTTAATTTATATTTTGGGTTTCATCCTTATATAAGAAAATGTTGCGTGTATAATTTTTTTAAAACAATCGAATCCAAAATATTGGTAGGGACGTGCAAAGAATTCTCCCTATAAGCAAAATTAGGATGTCCCGCCCGGAATTTCCCCGTGGTAGAAATGTACTCAATACACACAGCTTATTCCTATGACTCCATTGATATAATTTTAACGCCCTAATTATAAACGCCCTTTGTACATGACAACTTTCCCTAATTTGTAAAAGTGCCATGATATGCCTTAGTACGCAATCAGCTACATATTTGCATGTACACTCGACCTAGTTAATCGTCACACACAAAAATGGAGTTTCGCATTTTAATTGCCACTTCTTAGTAAACCGACTAGAAAAGTACCCAAATCGTGCAGTAGAATGGTTTGCACGACAAAACTTGTATTTAATTCTCTTTTCACAATTTTTCATCCACCATGGTTGGTAGATCTTGTCATCCAAGTTTAAATTTACTTGTTTAGTTAGTTCTACTTACCTTACAATCTACAATGGGTACTTGTGACACGAGTTACGTCGGAAAATCTCTGCAACGTTACGGGTAAACAGTGTTTCCCAAGACGGTCTTGAAATGTTGGTCTTTGAGGACGTGTCGTATCGGATTTAATCTGGGGTTAAAATAACTTAGTTGCAACTGATTAATTGGTTTCGTTTTCAAATCACCAGAACCCGCGACTATATTTTTAAAAGCCCCAAAGGTTGGGACGTTTGAAAATGTTTTTCGGTCGCCTGTTACATCGGGTCGGGTATAGTTTCGGTTTTATTATTACTCACAATAATAAATTGTTGTTGTACTTGTTGTAAAAGTTTGAAATATTAATTATTTTGTTTGTGACGTTATTATTAATTGTTCAGTCCAAATTTGCTTGTTGATGAAACCGGTTTACGTCACCACCAGCAAATGGTTTTTCCTTTAGAAATAAAAAAATTTTAAACACACAAATTAGTGGTTGTAAAATGAAATCATAAATATGTTTGACCCGGCCTAAAAAGGTTCGACAAATAGGTGTTTGCCTATTCACATCGTTTTGTTTATCATACATATTAGTAGCATTGAGCATATAGTTTTCATACCAGTCCGTCTTATTAAGAACAAGCCACACGCTGTTATTACCACGTAGCATATCATAGACCATCGAAACATTCCTGCACCATTGCTGGCAAATTCCGGAACTATAACATTTACGTAAGAACTAGACATGTTCTGTCGTGACGTACTGAGTATGGATTTATGTGAAATTACGACGAAAACTCATCTCATACTACAACGTCATAACTAGGGTTTTTAAAATATAATACACGTAAAATACGCATGTTTAAAACACAAGAAAACACATCGACGGAAAATACATAGTATTCTGTTGGATATTGTTGGTAAGTTTCGTGGAATAACATGGATGAACAGAAATTGTATGACGAGTCGAAATTTGGTGTATTTCCTCCCTTTACCGAACAACAGCCGCATGCGCTCCGCTAAATTCATACTTTTCCGAAAACAGACAGCAAAATGTCATATATGACTGTGACGTTGGACCAAATGCCATCCTATTTTCTCTGTACGTATTTTAGCCTGAAAACATGCAACCAAACGTCATGAGTAGCGCTCCTGTTGTGCTCCCAGGTTCGAACCTGGTTAAGCTTTAGTGTCTATAGTTGGGCTAAGTACATTTGTCCTATCTCCAACCTCCAGAGTTGCAAAGATCAGTTGACTATGAGATTAACGCCAATTGTTTAGTGGGGGATACTTGGAATATTCGGCCAACTGCCTCAACTCATCTTGTTTTTTTCAAGGGTTCGAACCCAAGGACGAATCCCGATCAGTTTTTTGGCAATATATCTGTATATGGGATCGAGTGCCTTGGACATTAGACCAAGTGCTTGTCCAACTTGCTCTGTTTTTAAATTTCGATTCTAATGAAGAGCAATACCGCCACCAAGCGCCGAAAAGCCAACATGAAAAGCATTTGATGATTGTGTATTAACATGGCTGTCACAAAATGCTCAAGTGAGTTTATTAATTTGTTGAGTAAGCAACCGCATACCAAAGTTGATTTTTTATCAGATATAGGCTATCTTTCTGGTGCGACTATCAAGAATAATGTCGTTACCTGTAATTGCCTCCGACAGCGCATAGGCGCCAGTCGATGCAAGTTCCCTTTGATCTGTCAACATGTTTCCCAATGCATTTGCAATGGAACGGACACGTTATTGTATAAATAAAGGTGACTTGAAAGGTAGATATCAGCTAAAAAAATTATACGCCCGTCGCAGTACATTGTCTTATTTGTAGGGTAAGTTGTCTTCTTATCTTGCTTTTTTTGCACCTGTACCTTCTGTCGATCAATTGTTTTGTCACATTGTGATGGTTGGTGGGAATTAAAACGGTGCCAACTGATACCGACATGTCTCAGTATACCACTATCGTTTGCTAATATAAAAAGATAAAAACGGACCTTATCCTGTAATATTTATCAGGTCGGGCAGTGGGTTTATTTCCGAAAACAGAAGCCAAGAAGTGAAACAGCAGCACCGATTTGTTACTGAAACAACCTAAACAGATGCGTCAGTTTCCAAAACAACTTTTTCAACTTTGTCGTCCACAACATCCTCTGGCGCATCGGATATTTTGCTGTTTTCTTCAGTCTCTTCCTTGCCGTCCCCGTTACTTTCCTGAGAGCTCGCCTCAGCCCTGGAGCGGCGGCTGTTTTTATTCGGGAGCAGATACTCGGGAACTGGCTGGCCTACCATATGTAGAAAATGCATGCGCTCGTTCCTGCACATGTACAGTCTGGCTGATCGGCCGCCTTTCCAACCACACATTAGGAGGTCGCATTCCACATCAGCTTCTCTGTTAAATACGTTTATTTTAAAAACAAATTCGAATGATACTCGAGGAAGTGTATCAAGCGCTAACAGTGTGCATTCCGCAGGTAAAAATACCAACAACCCACTCATAGTTTATCGAAATGATTACAATCACAACTCGCAACTGCTTTACAGAATAGTTTAAGGAATGACCAATTTTATCTTTTCGTAATAATAATGTGCCAATTTGTTGATGCTGTACACCAACTGGTCTAAGCCTTGGGTGGGGGCAAGGGAGATTTTTCGGCGTACCATTCAACTTCAATGTGTTCAATTTTTTTCTTTTTAATCTGTCAACATTACACCCTGGTCACTCAATTTCTCTTGTATGACATATTTTGGACCTGTAGCTAAAATTAGCCTTGGAGGTTGTGTTTGCTATTAAAACTTACTAGTAGATTGCAAAATAACTAAGTGAAATAAAATAAAAACTTACGGGCTTGTTGGAATGTATTTGAACATTAAACTTCCGGGATCTGTAGATAGAAAATTAAAACAAATAAGCACAAAAATCACAAACTTTACAATGAAACTTAAATACAGAATTCATGGTTTTAAAAAAATGAAGAAACAATCAAGTACATGCAAAACATTTTCCACACTTCAAACTTTTATAACGTAACACATAAAAATCAAAACCCGCAAACTATTTCGTTTATCCAAGCTCGTAGCATTAAAATATTTTTTGGGACTTTAGCGGTAAGTCTTTGTAGGATATTTTTTACGCTCGTTTTTGTTCGTAATTGTGTTCTAAAAGTATTTTGTATTGTGACAGCATTATTTTGTGGGTACAATTTTTTTTAAATGTTTCACAAATGTTTTTCACCAACCAAGATTTTGAAGTTTTTTCTGTAAAACTTCAGTCAATTGTTCATATTTTGGTTGTTCTTCAGACAAAAGTGTTATTGCATCATCAATGGTGATTTCTACAAGTCTTTCACTCATAAATTGTTCCATACTTTCACTTCCCTGAAGAAAAATATCGAATTGTAAGTTTTAAGTAAAACTGACTTAACTGGACTCGAACACTGCTGAAAAAAACTAATGCACACAGCATTAGCAGAAAATATCACTTTAAAGAGTTGCATTTTCACGCATTTTTTGAAAATGCATTTTCCGTGTGGACCAATAGGCTAAATCGAACATATGCAATAAATTTTGTTAAAATATTAAAAAGTTTAGCTACTTGATACAAGTTTTAACCACAAAATCAATATACTCACATCATGTACTAATCTAAAAGCGCACTTAAGACCAGCTTGTGTGTTATCAGCTCGACTTAAAACTCTCACACCAGTGTTGATAACCTGATAGATAAAAAGTTGAGGTTATGTATAAAACACTCTTCTTCTTTTACAGACCAAGTCCAAACAAATGACCCAGAAACATGTGACTGTGGCAGGCAACTTAATGGTAGAATTCGAATTTGCTTCTACTAATAGAATATGCTCCTGTTCCTATCTAACCAAGCCGAGTGGGTAGACGACGTTTGGCATCAAATTCACTTGTGGGCTTTACCAGGGTCCGTGACTCCAAGGATCACGTTGTGCCCTGTTTGTTTGCTGAAGCACAAGTTTGATGGTTGTCAAACAAAATGTTACGCCTTTAGCGCGAGTTAACTTGCTGTTACCTGGCTTCAAATAATAAAACTGTTTATAGAAGACGACCAACGTTGACACGACACAATTGCTTTTCGAGCGTTAACATTGCAATTTTCGTTCATACGTCACATAGTTTAAAAGAAAGCCAGTTAAGTTTTGCTCGTAACGTTATCCTTTGGAAACAGGCTTTATGTTGTGTTCCAAACAATCATCCGTAACCAGCTTTTTACAAAAATTGCTGAGCAGTTAAAGATGTATATATGTCACTTCCCACTGTGGGACTGCATGTGTAAGACCACGGAATGCAATGGTAGCGATTGGCAAGCTTTGTTACGTCAAAATGCGCTATTTTATGTAGCAGTAAAAAGTAATATAAAACGGAGAAGTAGAATGGCATAATATTATAGATGGGTTCAGTATCGTAAAGTAAACATATCACATTGGGCTGAGCATTGCGACTGACCATGTTATGTTTTTCAAACACGGAAATACTTCTGCCTTCCCGCTAATTTTTGCAAGTGGGCGCCTATGACTGGGGCTATGGGGTCAAACTAACCTTTAGGAAGGGGACCCATAATAAAAACATACAAGCGTAGTGAAAAAAGTCTCATGTTTGTGTAAAACTCTCACATGAAACATGATCTGTACCTTCAAGGAATCTTCATTATTGACCACAATATTTCTGACGAGCTCTGACACGAAGTAGATATGTCGCTTTTTGCCTGTTTTGGTTCGACACATGAGTTGCTGATGCGGAAAGGTGTCACGGAGTCCATAAAAGGATCTGTGAGTATTTATTATGAGTAAGTATTCAGGTCCGAAAATTAATCATTAGATAACCAATATTCTTTCAAAACTTTCACTGCATTTGGGTTATGTCACACTGTGGCCAAACATATTTTTGAGTACATAATGAAAATTTTGGTTGGACATTGAGCATTTACTTTTCACCTTTTTAGCAAAAATCAATTAAAAAGGGAATGCTTAACCTAAAAGCCCACAAAATAACTTAAGAAACCTACTTTACTTCATCCATGATGCTTTGTTCCTCCTCACCAAAAAATACAAACGGGTCCTCTTTAAATCCAGGAACCCATCTTCTTTTTTTCTTTGGGGGTTGTCTACAGTAAACATCAATAACAAATTGCGGAATTAACACACCATAAGGTTTTTTGCCTAAAGTAACATTCATTTTTTAACCATTGCTTTGTACTTAATTTTATTTACGAAAGCATTTTGGTGGTAAAACTAGAAGGGTGGCTTACCATACATAGACATCCTACATACACTATTACCCGATATTAAAAGAGGATATATTTCATACAGTATATTACATTGGGTCTTATAGCTACCTGCGCTATTTATGACATAATTGTTNGACAAAAGTGCATGGACAAGCTGCAGGGGACAAAAAAGAAAAAAAAACAGAGTGAAAACAATCCCTTCAGGAAGGGGACCCATAATTACATCACTTGTAACACTTCATTCACAGAAACTTACTGTTTTGGGGCTATTACAATGACCATTTGAGTTATGGATTTCAAACAAAACAGATGGCTTTAAAAGTTTAATTACTACATACCTTGAACACCCGTTGATTTCTGGCAACTGGTTGAGTTGTTTGCTTTGGAACAGGTTGATTTGCTAAAAATGGCAAACAAACGATTAAAATCATGGTTTCATGTACTTTTCTTTAAAATATGACCCAACTCTGTGCCATTGATTGGCAACTTACATTCACCAGCAGTCTGTGATGATGATAGACCAGATTCATTTGAAGAACTGGAATTTTTACCAGACTGCAAAAACATGTGTTTAATATTCGATACACTAGTTTGTATATCTCTATTCCAAAAAGCAAACACAACTTACTGGTCCAGGATCCATTGCATTGTTGCCTCTTTGTGATATCCATCTACAACTAGAAGGGTGGCTTACCATAAAAAGACATTCTACATACACTATTACCCGATATTAAAAGAGAATATATTCCATACATTATATTACATTGGGTCTTAGAGTTACCTACGCTATTTATGACATAATTGTTTCTGCTGGCAGAAACGCATGGGTCCCCACACATGCAAAGTTCTACATATTGCGTTTTTCAGAAAACATGTCCAGGCTATAGATATAAACAAAGCAATCAGTTCACCACAAAGACATGTTCTACAAACTGTCGGGGGGGGATCAAGTTTGGACATTGTTTAATAATATTTTAGGGGGCTAGTGGGGTAACTGCTGGGCTATAGGGTAAAAAAATAAATACTGCACCACAATGACATGTTATACAAACTGTGTAAATTTCATCCAATTCGGAGGTTGTTTAACTATTTGTCCCATTTTAGGGGGCTAGTGGGGTAACTACTGGGGCTGTGGGGTAAAAAATGTTAATAATCGCCCACAATGACATGTTATACAAACTGTCCAAATTTCATCTAATTCGGAGATTGTTTAACTATTTGACCCATTTTAGGGGGCTAGTGGGGGTAACTACTGGGGCTATAGGGTAAAAACATTAATTATTGCATGACAATAACATGTTAAACAAACTGTCCAAATTTCATCAAATTCAGAGATTGTTTAACTATTTGCCCCATTTTGGGGGGCTAGGGGGGTAACCATTGGGATATGGGGTCAAACAACACTAATGCGCAACTCCATGACCATATCTACCAACAGTAAAAGTTTCATCCAAATTCGCCAAACATTTGATGGCAAAGTGCATAGACATAGTGCAAGGAAATATTACACCCTTTTGGGGGCTAGCGGGGTAACCCTTGGGGCTAAGAAGTCAATCGAAATGAATGACACATCGCCATGACCATATCTACCAGCTGTGAAAGTTTCATCCAAATCCATCAAACATTTCATGCCAAAAGTGCATGGACAAGCTGCAGGGCAGAAAAAAGAAAAAAAGAGAAAAAAACAAAACAGAGTGAAAACAATTTCAGGAAGGGGACCCATAATAACATTACAAGCCAATATCAATTACTATTTTAGCAGACTTGCAGTTGCAAAGTAAATAAATACTACAAAAAATTATTGCTAACTCTAAATGACAAGTTTGTATTGGTTAAAAACAGCTTAATACTTTGATGATCCATTAAGTTCCTCTTTTGATTTTTCTTGTTGCCATGGCAGATCAGAAACTTTACGCAAAACAGCAACAAAAAATCCACCAGTGTCTTGTTGATGCGGCAGCAATCTCAAGCTGTAATCAATATTATTGTAAAAACGAAGAATGTTGCGAATATACTTTGTGCAGGGAATGCACAACATAGATTTAGTGTTTACCCTAACACGAGTGGTTAGTCCATTCAGCCAATCAATGGCACAAAACTTAAATGATAAAACAAGCCTAGTATAAAACTTAACATTGTTGACAACTGGATTGACTCATTTTATTATTCTGCATTTCCAGCAGGACTTGTGGTTAACATTGCAAACTTTCATTTTATGATCAATTTCTGATTTCATTTAAGATTTTTAATTCCAGACATTTCCAAAATTGAAATGACCAACAGCTACATTTAACACAAAATAACTTTTCCTACCATCTCTCCAGATGCATATTTTTGATCTCATCCTTATCGTCTGGTGGAAACATTGTTTTCACAATATTTTTTACTGTGTCAGGAAGCTCATCATGTTTCTCATACCAGTTTTGTGCCCTGTCCATTACGCGCCATGAGGTGGTACCTGGACTCCACTTCAGCCCTAGGTAAGATCATAATAAAAGGATTTCTTGAAAAGTAATACACTGATCTCTTAGTCTCTTAAGGAAGTAATGCCCTACCACAGGCCCAATCATCCAAAACTGGTTCTGACTGTACTTTTGCTTTTATACATGTCCACATGCTAGCATCTGGAGTCTTAACGTACTTATTGTTAGACAAACATGAAAAAAATATTTTTTTGGTTTTTATGCATTTCAAATTGTCACAACTACTGGACTGTTCTTTAAATGCTTAAGGTTAGGTCAGAATTCAAATACAACCAAAATTTTGAAACATTCTTTTCCAACTAAAAATAATGCAACTTTAAGCCTCCATGCTGGCTTAAGAAAGCAGCAAATTTGTGTGACAGTGTGCACCAAAGCTTTAAATGAGTGATGCCAAATCAGCCTTGTAAGCATTAAATATGCAGTGGACTTCAAACCTACTTTATTTGACCATAGTGATCGGATGCTCTTCCAATACTCTGTAACTCAGCAGGCCCCACCTACACCTCCCCCCGTCCAGCTTCACTATTTGCTAGGGATGGGCCGAGTCGAGCCAGAACCCGAGTACTCGGTACCGAGCATCGCGATTTTTGATGCTCGGCGCTCGGCCGAGCAGTCGCATGAACTAAGCCGAGCATTAGACAAAGATTCAAATTTATTCTAAACTAAATTTGAAACTACTCAATTACTGCGAAACCGCACTACGCATTGATTACTTGCTTATTGCACAATAATGTAATGGGCGAGTGACAAACGCGTTTGTTAATGGTCAGTTGTAAGTGACAATGCTGCAAATATTTTTACATGTATCTTGCCGCTGCGGTTTAACATTTATACGGTGAACAGACGTTTGTGGATATGTTTATCCGATTTTTATTGACGGATTTATTCACTGCTAACGTACGAAAGTAGTGTTCCATTTTTAAAGGTCCCCAAGAATTAAAGTGACTGTTTTTGAAAACGTCAAAGGGTGGAAACACGCGTAATTTAAATAATTAGTTGCTGTTGTTACTTAAAAAACACATGTGTGTTTCACTTAGCGTTGGCGTGCCTCACATGTTATGCAAAAGGGACCTCTAGAGCTTAAATACGGCCCTGGTGGCTAGATAAAGGACCTTGAAAAAGTAAAAAAAACTACAGTGTAAATGGGAATATCTGTGACGTCACAATACACTGAGCGTGCTCGACCGAGCACCGAGCGTTAACGTGAGATGCTCGGTGCTCGACCAAACAGAACATTTGCAGTTTTGGCCCATCCCTACTATTTGCACCTAATTTTGTGCATCTAATTGTGACTTGGATTGGTTTGGTGCAAGTGTGGTGTGTGATTTTTTACCCAGCAAACTAGAGTGATGGCCTTCATTACATTGCCATTGCATATACCGGTATTGATGAACAGTCTTACCAGGAAGGTCAACTTTTAGGAGTTCAACTGCACCACCACACTTGTGCATAGCAGCTGCAACAACAGCTTCATCCTCGATAGGGTTCAATGAACAAGTAGAATAAACTAATTGACCACCATTGGCTAAAAGCTCAAGGCCGCGAATCAGGATTTTAAGTTGAATTCTGTGAAAGAAATTTTTACTTAATATTTTGTTTGTTGGGGTAAATTGTTTGTGGTTTGGGATGTTTGCAAGTTAGAACAGACAGCAAAACAACACATTGTCAAAACAAAATGCGTGTTGTGAAATGGGATTAGGTTGTGGTAAGTCAGTAACCTTATACTTTAATTTTGTATTCCAATTTACATGCTTTGCAGTAGTTTGTAGTATACGAACTTCAAATCCTCTTTAAGGGTTACCAATTTAAAAGAAAAATTGTAAACTAACAATGTTTGTAGTCTGTTAGTCTAAGCACCAGTTTTTAACATAATACCTCCGATTTTGGCCATACTGAACACTTACAGCAGTGCACTATTGGATTTAAACTGATTTGACCAGTTTATGGGTCATTGTATGAATGTCTCCCAACAACACTTTAAAAATTGCTGAAACTATCATCTTGAAAGACAAAATTTAAAAAAAATCTATGGCACCTCCCTAGTGGAAATACATACCCATGCAAGTAAATAGAATTTGCGATGTTCCATTTCACCCAAACATCGGTGTTTTTGCGAAGAGTCCCATCACCTGAACAGGGAACATCACACAAAACTCGATCGTATCGTAAAGCTTCCTCACAACCTTCTGACTTGAAGAGAATTAGTTGTTAGCAAAATCCCAAAAATGTTATAAAAACTACTTTTAAAAAAAGCAACTAGTACTTTTGCTGATAAAAAAAGAGTCAATGGGACAGTGGACGTAATGATTAACAAATTTCATTTACTCATCGGTATTCAAAAATTTGCACGTTCTGATTCAAAATTAATTGAAGAGTTTTTTTAAATTCACAAAAGCAAGAACTTACATTTTTCAAATAAATTTCAGGGAAGGTTGCTGCATCATGATTGACAATAATGGACGATGGAGAATTAAGTCGATTGATTTGATGAACAAGCATATAGCATCTCTTGTTATCCTTGTCATTAGCAACACAAACTCCACCTGTGATGAAAAAAACGTTTTAGTCACCCATTTTATCTCATCTGTATTAACCGATTAAAAGCACAATTTGCCAAGCATTACAAGCAAAAACTAAAAGGGGTGTAACTCCAACCAGGCAAACTTTTAAGATGCTAGAATAAATGAGTTTGTCTAAATTTTTAGTGACTCTTGCTGCAGAATTTCACTGAATTTAGTGTCTGTACAAAGAAAACACTTTTAATGTTGTAGGGGTGCTCAATAATGTCACAATAATGACACAAAGAAAGCAGTTTGATGATTCTTGCCCCCAAATCCTAACTTATTTTTTGATTTACCTGGAATAGGTGTACTTTCATCTTGGTGCAGCAACTCAACAATCTGGGCAGTTTTTGATCCGGGGGCAGCACACATATCCAAAACCTGTGAAATACAATTGCACAACATACAATTTACAATTTATCTCAAACACTAGTAGCTATGTTTTGCTGAGTGGCTTAAGTTTGGTGTTGCCCAAATGATTTGCCTTAATTTATTGTTTAATTAAATGCTTTAGCACGGACTTGGGGAAGAATCCGTGATACTTCAAACTAACAAATTAGTACTCAGACCCAGCTTCGTTGTCATGCATGTTTAATGCTCAGGCAAATTAAATTTTTGGTGCCCAATGAAAATTACTCAGTGCTCAGTAAAATAACCAAGCTTGTAGTTTTGACCAATTTCTTGTAGTTAACTGCCAAAATGTATGTAATCTGGATAAATTCTCTGAACCTTGTGGTGTGGTTTGACATCCAAAAGAAGTGGTGGAATCATACTGACTGCTTCTTGTCTGCTGATGTGACCCTAAAACACATAAAAAGAACATGTGTACAAAACAGAAAAATAGTTTTGATTTTTTTTGTTTATAACTAGTATTTTAGTGTTTTAATGTATGACATATCTCAAATTATAACCTAAAAAAAGAAAACAGAAACAAAAAATATAAAAATATAATAGTGTGCTTGCATTGCTATCGGTTGTTTTGTTTTAAAATGGTACGCTAAAAAACAGAAAATCTTCATTTCGGGTTGCTCATGTAAAATATTATTGTTCACTGCAGAAAAATTGGACCTATTATGTTATGAAATCTACTAAGTGTTCCATACACAGGCAATTAATGGCACAGCTTTCACCATCCAAATAAGCACACATAAATTCTCAAAAATTTCTACTTTTATGTAAGAACCTACACTTTCTGTTTCAGCGATGAGAAAGGCATGGAACTTCTGAAGTTGAGGATTCTTTCTAATTTGTGTTCGATTTAAATCAGTTTGCCAGGCAAGTTGAGCAGGATACCTAAAACAAAACAGAAAAAATTATGTAAATGTTATAATACATGCTATCAGCATTGCAAACTAAGGCTCTTTAAGCAAAAATAAACAAATTTAAAAAATGACAACATTAACCTAAATGGAGTTGTGTGAAAATATGACAGACTGGTGGGGAAAAAAAATTTCCAGTAGTTTTGAGCAAGCTCAGGTAAAATTTAGTTGGCTCGGTGATATTAAACATAGTGACCTGGGCCAGTAAAAAATATTTCTCACAGAAACGTTAAGTATTTTTCACTAACTTTGGGAGGACAGCATATCACAAAAACATTTTTATAAACAAAGGGTAAAACCTTTACTGCATAAAGCACCAAAATCCAACCTAAATCCGACTAAAGCTATTTTTATTGAAAGAATTGTCAACATTTGCCATCAGTGTTTATTATCTATAAATATAACTAATAAATGCAGAAATGTAACCAACCATGGCAAAGCTACGGGAGTCTTAACAAGTTCATCTTGAATCATCAAAGCAGTCATTTCTTCGAAGTGTGTTTTTTTCATGTTTTTCAACAGCTGTTTGGCATGTCTAGCAATCAGTTTCAAATGATTTTTTAGGTTTAAAGAATTATAAAATCATGATGCAACAAGAAGCTTTTAAAAAGCTGAACTTTGGGTTTTAACATATTTAAGCCAAACTAAATTGGTGGCATCTGGCATTTAAAAACGTTTAAACATGTAAAAATGTATGGCTGTTATAGCAAAAAAAATAGAAATTCCACTTAAACTTAATATTTCATCAATCATTATGGCCAACTCGGACTCACTAGTAGGCAAATGTCTCAAATTAGCTTCAAAAACAACACTTTGGTCCAACATACTTTTTGTAGCCAGTTATTCGAAACACTGCGGGCAATGGTTGTTGCATTGACTCAATAAACTGATCCAACTCAGTGATGTCGAAGCATGCTTGTTCCTGCAATTAAGGAAGCTTGTCAAATGATCATATACTTTTTTACATGTGGTTTGGTGCTTTTATTAGTACCAGACCAGGACCAGAATTAGGCACTGAGCACAAGAATTTAGCACCCCCAAAATTTTATCCCAATCAAACCTCCTTCGATAATTTCACCCATATACAAGAGAAACTTGGAGGGCTAAGGCCAAAAAAACAAATAACAAACCACAAAGACCCAAATTGCAGTGTTTAAAAATTACAGTTAATTTAAAATGCTTAATAGGAAGATACAAGCCAGTACTTGTGTATAAAACATATTCTAAAGCACAAAAGGGGGGCGCGGAACAACTGTTAAAAACGATAAAACCAACTAATAAGAACATCCGTCAAGGTACACAATAAAACATGTCAAAAAGGAGATAATCCCAGAAAGTGTTGACAGCAGCGTTTGTCGAAACGTAGAATATGTTTTATACACAAGTACTGGCTTGTATGGGGGGGGGGGGGGGATTTAAAACCGTGAATTGTGTACCTAAGTACAATGTTTAATATTTTAGGCTCACCAGCATATACGTACAGAAGGCTGTATTTTAGAAAGCTAATTAAACAAAAATTTTGGACTATGACACTGCACAAATTTTACACAGCTGGTCATCCATAATAAAAAGGCTCAGTAAACTTTGTCCAGCACATTAGAGCATGTAAAATTGGTGATTTGTTACACTTTAAATCATCACAATTTGAATAAAGTCTGAAGTTCATTTCTTTCAAAATAGATATTAAAAAAATATCTTAGTGTACTTTACCTGTTTAATAAAAAGTCACATAAAAAAACATGCATGTACTGCGATAGAGCAGGCAGCTGGATAAAAAACCTAAATTTTTTTTAGAAACAAAAGCAAAATTCACAGAAGTACTATAGTCATTGGTGATAAAAACTACACTGTGAGAACTGACCTTGTAGTAGCTTTTGTAGTTTTCATTTTTTCTTTCAATGTCTTTATAGTGGCCCTGGGTGAAACAAAGTACAAATTTTATCAGAACTAGAGGGTGGCATTCTTTACATGGCAATTACACACACTATGATCCCTTAAACAATATTTTTCACAAAAATCTTTTCCTTTTTGTTACCATGCAGATATATTTAATACCTGCAGAAAAGTCCCTAATCTCCTTGGCATTTTATGAGATAATTGTTTCTTCAAGCACAACCATGTGGATCCCCACACACATGCAAATGCTACTTGGTAGTGGTGTTTAAAGAGCATGGTCAACTTAAGATGAGGAACGAAAAATTTAAACAAAACCTAAAGCACACATTTGCAGAATCCAACCAAATCAGCAAAATTTAAAGAAAGTTTAATACTATTTCTTGACCAAACTGGTTAAGACAAAAAAAAAGAAATAAAGCAATTTGTGTTCACCAAAAGAACCCATGAGTAAAGCATTGCAGTGCATGTAATGTTACTTAATGAGGATTTTGGAATTCTTGGTGCATCAAATAAACACAAAATAGGCAGATGTCAGATTCCTTTCTTACAAGCTTACTGTTCATTAATTCCAAACACATTTTAAACCCTTTTGAAACTATTGCTCCGGTACAAGACTTAACAAAAGTTACTTTTTTGCAGTTTAGTCTTAAACTTAAAAGGTTTCATACCCTTTCCTTTCTTTCCCCTTTCTTTTGAAACTTCTTGCGATGTTTTCCCATTGTCAGACTCTGCAGGTAAGGCTGCAGTTACAATTTTGCAAACGCGATGTTACAAAAACTAGTTTTTTTGTAACTTCTGTACCAGTATCACGTTTTTTGTAGCAAAGGACTAATTTGGCATAGAATTAAGTGACTTACCTTGAGTGTTGCTTGAATCAGTGGATGTAACTTAAAAATGCTTGCAGTAATTTTTCTGGTACAGCTACAGCAATGACATGTATTTTAATAATGTTGTTTTGTATATCATATACACCTATCAATTAAAAATCACAGTACATTTTGGGGAAGTAGAATTAGGCTGCCTAGCAATTTATGAATGAAATATTACATTTGACAAAAAACAGCCAACAAGGCTGAAAAGCAGTGTATAGTTAAGATGATTTTTTTGAAACTTACTCCAAACCATTTTTATTTCCAGACAAGAACATGCTTTTTTGTCAAAAATTTAAACAAAAAATTCAATGTACAAATGAAAGTATTTGAAAGGATTTAATAAAGGTAATGAAAATTTATGAGGTACCTGTGTTTGTCTTATTGCATAAATGTAAAGCAAAACTACAGTGGATTTTACAATTACTCACTAAACAGAGTAATTATATTCAACAGCAATTGTTTGATATCAATGTTGGAAATTAAAACTATTCTTCGATGGATTGTTAAGATAATTTTAACAGTTAAAACAAAAAAGAGGTATTCAAATTTTACATTTTATCGGAAAATGAAATAACACAAGCACATTTTTTTAAGTATCAGGAAAAAAATCAAAAGCAAAACAAATTTCTTGTTCACTTTAGCATTTAAAGATCAATTATCTTCTTTCAGATTAGTTGATTATTTCTTGCAATAAGCTGAAACACATTTGAAAATGGCAAGTACATTTCAACTAGCTTTAACAACACATTTTAATTGTATGAGAATGAAGAAACCATAATCACAAACTCTAAACATAAAAACCAATGCCCTTTTTGTTTTATAACAGGCCTGCACAACACCTAACCCGAGCTTTTATAGCAGCACACAAGGTGTTTTGAAACTTTTCTGCATTACACAAAAAACCTATGTGAGGATGCAGTTGACATGTGGCATGCTGAAAAGTTTTGGTTTAATACTTTTTTAAAAGGTTCAGTACTGTGTGACACACTTTTCAATGTTGCTTGTTTTTTAATTAATGAAAGTTTTATTAATATGCAACGCTTTGACAATCATATTATGTAAACTTTACAACTATGCTTGGATGCAGGCCACAATTTTTTTCCCATTTTGAAACTTGTGCTGTTTTCAGTTGTGCAGGCATGTTCTAGAATACTTCATTCTACATTTTAGTCGAAAAAATTTTTGTTTTAATTACTAATGTTAATTGCAGATACAGCGTAACAAAGAAAATAAACATAAATTGCCACAGAAGTGAAAACAGATGCATAATATTAACCAAAAAAATTGGGTGCTTAGTTAAAAAAATCAATAGGCAGCTTTCACAGATACAAAATCTTTGAAACAAAGTGCACTGAACATGCAGATAGTATTAAATTTGTATGCTCTCTGTTAAAAAAAATCCCAGCCTAATAATTGAGGGTATTATGACAAGAAAATGAAAAGGGTGGATCATTGCAGTATTCCATGCAGCTATGCTGTAAGTGCAAAGCATAACATATTCGATTTTTTACACAGAACATGTCATCTGCAAGGTAAAAAAATCATTTTTTGAACAATACACTGCATATGTCTTGAGTAATATAATAGTAATTTAACCATGGATTTCTGTGGAAAAGTAGAATTAGATCTTCCACTGAAAGTTGTATCTTTCATTTATATCAGCATTTTCACATATGAGGCAATCAAATCCCACATTGACTTAGTTTGCTTCACAATACCAGGATCCATTGAGGTATAATTCAAATCATCAGCTGTCCACATCCCTAAACCTCTTAGTCCAAGGTTTTTAGCCAATTCATATTTCACAGTCAAACTTTCCTGGTTGTCAAATCGCAACTGGTGAAAAACACTATCTTGCTTAATTGTGAAAAACGGTGATGCAGCTTTTGTGTCCCACTTCATGCCGCCAATGTTCTGTTCAAACAACACCATGATGTCTCTAAAACCTCTTTGTGTATTAGGCATTCCAGCTATAACACATAAGTTATCACCAGTTGCATTTAAAAACCACTTGCATGTGTAGTCATATCCATACCAAGGAACGGCCATGACAAGTAGGTTTGGGTCTATTGACAAGTTTTTTATGTACAGGTCATAAGACTCTTTAAGGAGGGGAATGGGACTGTTGGCGCTAGCAACAAGAAGGTCAATAGTTGCATCATAATCCATTACAACCATATAGTCAGTGCACTTTGCCAGCGAAACATAGTCATAACAATACCCATCGAAGCAGCCTACTAGATAAGGTGTGTAGGGTATATCAAACGTCACCAAGTATAGAGGGTTGATTGCCTTCAAAGCAATGTTAGACTCATTTGTTAAATCTGTTATTCCTTGTTTGACATCAATTGTGAACGCCGCCCCTTCAATGTCAATGTTAATACCATCCAGGCTGTAATTTTGAACCAAGCCTAACCAACTTTTAGTAATTTGTTGACGAAAGGTTGCATCTGAAAGTTTTACAAAGTCTTCAACAGCAACAGAGACAAGTCTAGTTACCCGCACATCTTTGGAATGTGCAAAGCAGTACATATCCTGGCAGTCTGCAGAATTTAGATCACATAGTGCAACAATATTAGTTATTTCTGTCCAATTCCAGTTTTTCCAACCAGGGGCACCACCAAAAACAACCAACTCTTTTTTGTACTGTTTAGCAACCGGTTTGCACAAGTCTGGTGTTGAACAAGGACACGGCTGAATAGCTGAAGTAATCCCAGCTACAAGAATGATCAAAAATGCAAACAGTGACATTTTGCAGCAAACACACCTATTGTAGCTAATAAAAAAACACAACTGCATTTGAAATGTTACCAAAACTACAGCATGAAAAGAGTTATTGCACAAAAAATTTGCAACAAGTTTTAAGTCTTAATGTACTTTTTTCCAAATCTGAACGCAAATTAATTTGCCTACAATTTCAAAAAGATTTGCAAATTGTGACACCAATTGTTAATTTATTTGTAAAAATCGTGTATGGCATTAGGTTATTGTTGATAAATCACAGTGTGAATGCTGCAGGTAAAGCACTTTACATTACCAAGCACCAAAATGTTAAAGGCTGTACAAAAAAGGATATAACTTGATTAACAATGCACTTAACTATGAACTTCAAATTTTAGCAATACCAGGTCCACAAACAAAATTATAACATTGACAAAAACAAATGTGAGGATGCAAAAATGAAAAAGGAATTGCTGATGTTTTAAACTCAGTAAGAGTTAGAAGTACCTTGGTGTATAAGCTATTCAAGCAAGTGCTAGACAAGATCTGAAATACACTGTTCCCAATAATATCCAAATAAACACAGTTAAAAAAGAAAATTACAGCATTAGATCATAAGCAGTTATGGCATTCCACATATCATGTGTTTGCTTCATGACTTTTGGATTAGAAGATAGGTAATTGAGATTGTCAGCAGTCCACATTCCTAAACCTCTAAGTCCAAGCTGAACAGCAAGTTTATACTTAATACTCAAACTGTGGACATTGTCAAACCACAACTGATGATAAATACCATCCTGCTTCATTGTGAAAAAAGGTGACTCAGCTGTTTTATCCCACTTCAGACCCCCAATGTTTTGAGGGACAAGTGCCATAATGTTCATAAAGCTTTGCTGTACGTGACTTTGAACCACACACAAATTATCACCAGTGCTGTTGAAAAAGTTGGTGCAAGTAAAGTCATACCCATACCATGGAGTCGCCATCACTAAGTGGTTTGGGTTTATCGATAAATTTTTAATGTAATGTTTAAAACCAATTTCTACCAGAGGGTAAGGGCTGTTGGCACTGGCAACAGCACCACCAGCAATCATATCATAGTCCATGAGGATCATATAGTCAGTGCATTGAGCTAATGAAACATAGTCAAAACAGAAGCTATCCACACATCTTAAGGCATATGGGTTAAATGGAATGTCCCATGTAACTGTGTACAGTGGATTTAATTTCTTTAAAGCCTGGTAGGTTTCATTTGTAAGGTCAGTAATACCTTGTCTCACATCTCGAGCATGCGTTGAGCCTTCAATATCAATGTTAATGCCATCTAAATAGTAGTTTTCCACCCATGCTAACCAACTGTCAGTGATTTGGTGTCGAAATGTAGCATTAGTGAGTTTAACAAACTCGTTCTGACCAACGCTAACAAGCTTGGTCACTCTAACACCTTGGGAATGGGCATAACAGTAAAGTTCTTTGCAGTCTGTTGTTGTTAAATCACACAGGGCAACAAGGTTTGTTATTCCAGTCCAGTTCCAGCTTTTCCAACCAGGAGAGCCACCAAAAGTTACAAGTTCTTTTTTGTACTGCTTCGAAACAGGTTTGCATAGATATGGATTTGAACATGGACAGATCCCCAGTACAGAAGTCAGGAGTTGAATAAAAAACAAAAGCCCCAAAGTTAATGACATGTTTACATATTACCTAGAAAAACAAGATTTGACATAAAAATGGTTATGTATGTTATTGTTTTTCAATCAAGTACTACACCAGCAGTTTTAAATTTGAAACCGCTGCACTAGGCAATGAACAGGCATTATGAAAGTTTTTGTGTACAAAATACCCTAATAAATGCAGTTAGGACAAACATGTTATGAAAGGATGAACAAAAGATGTAATATTTTGACAAAACAACCCCTGCGAACACATGAAACCATTTCACACACAACAACTTTTATATCTTGCACTGTTGCAGATGTTTCAATTTAAACAGAACCCTTTTAAAGTAACCTTAGTTTAATACAAATAAACTTGCTTTGTTTAGGTAAACATTACAAAAACCTGTAACCACATCACAATAGCCAATATTTGCTTTGACAAGATTTAACCCTAGGGATGCTCAAAGTAGAATGTCAAATCTATGCGATTTAAGTCTAAATTTGCCGTTTATATCAGGTAGTATGAACCAATATTATTTTGTCTACAACAGCCATAACATTTTGTCTGCATTTTCTGTTGAAATGTATTTCCTCTATTGTAGTATTGTTACAATCCTTTTTCTTTTGACGAAACTATTTCCCAAAAAACTTTAGAGATTCAAGACTCTGGTCAAGAAACAACTCTACTAAGAACATCCCTACTTTCCATACTCATAACAAAATTAAATTTTATTTTTAGTGACACATTTTATGCTGTTTTTAGTGACACATATGATGTATTATTTTTGTACAATACTGTGATGTTGCTATTTCCAGCACAATGTTTGATTTGCAAAAACAAGCACAAAGTAGACCTTTCTGTATGTTATTGGAGTGTACGAGTGCAAAAATGAAAAATAAAGTAGTGATGCACCAAAACAGTCATAACATATATATATGAAAGACAATAGAAGTTTGCTGGAATTAGCAAAACCAAAGCATTATTCTGATAGGTGTTTTGACCGAAATTCTGTAAACTTATAAAACTTATTTTTGACATACAAAAGCAAATTAATCAAAGGAAAACTTTTACAGGATTTTTTTTAATTGGGTTTTGGCCAAATTTTAAAAATTTTTGGAATAAAACCAAAATATCAATAAATGAACATATTTTTAAAAATGTTTTTAGCCAACCAAACGTCGAAGCATCATTTTACAGAGGCTTTGATATGTCATGATGTGTTTCCACATTGACGTACATTGTTGTAAAACTGTCCAATAAAATCCGGATCAAATAATCTCAGTTTCTCAACAAAATAATTTCTTGCTGGTATGGACCATTCGTTGAACCATTGTCCAAATAAGCGCAGTTGACATTCAAAAATGTTTGGTGGTTGGTCACGCACATTCATATCATTTATTGCATCTAAAAGAAGATCGACCTGAAAGAATAATCAAAATCTTAACACCAACAGCAAAAAGAGTTTTTCTTTTTATAAGGTCTTGCCATTTATCCTATTCAAGCATTTATGCTAGTTCTTGAAATCAATAGAAGAGCTGATGACAGCAGCAAATTTTTATCCTAGGATATAAACAGCAATGATTTCCACTGTGATTAGGATCATATAAAACAATGAATCATGTGCATTAATGCAACTGAAAGGGAAAATCTAACAGTCTTTATGTTTGCTGAAAATTCATGACATAAACTAAAAAGTAAGGCTACTACATTTATCAATCTGAAAGGTTTAGTCCAATGGTTCTCAATCATTTTCAAAATTTAAGCATGATTTAACCAATTTAAAAAGAGGATATATTTTCTACATTATTTTACATTGGGGTCCTATAGTTACCTACGCTATTTATTTTTGGGGGCTGGTGGGTTAACCACTGGAGCTATAGGGTCAAATGTAACAGAGGGCACAACTTCATGATCCCATCTACCAAGCAGTGAAAGTTTTATCCAAATCCACCAAACATTCTATGGCAAAACGACATGGACAACTTGGGGTAGAAAAAAAGAAAAAACAAACAGAGTGAAAACAATATCAATGAAGGGGACCCATAATAAATTGTAATAAAACAAAGGTACAATAAAGAATAGTTAAGTTGTAACAAACTTTACTTTGTGAACAAGTCTTGTTTAAAAGTTGATGTGTCACATTTATTTTTTATATTGTCAAAAAACTGAATCCTTTTTTAAAAAAATTCGTAAGTTGCATACCTGGCTAGGAAGAGCTTTGGCCAACAAATCTTTTAGAAACAACTCTCTTTGTCTGCCATTCCAGTGTTGAAACCAATGAACAGTGCAGTTAATTTCTCGCAGAGTTGCGTATTCAATGTGTTCTTCATCCATTGCTTTTGTCAATCAGCATTTTATTTTTTCTGTGCCAGTCTTTTCACCAGGATACAGTAACTATGATCAGATTTCCACCATATCTTATTTTTAAAGTTTCTAAATAGAAAATACAATTTTTACTCAATGTATAGAATTTGTAGCATATACACTAGGCAAAATTCCAAGAACCAAAGATAATGTTGGTTATATGAAAGCAATAAATAAGAATACATGTTCCATAAAGAAAACGACACATTTTACAGTAAGATAATGTTGCCTATATTTGTTAGCCCTTTCTAACAAATAAGGTGTGTATTAATTTCTATAAATGAAAAAATTAACAACAATTTGAAACTAAACTGGTTTTTGTAAAAACACATAAATCCGCATCTACTCATTATTATTTTCCTACATGTTGAAAACAACCACATCTTTAATGTGTAGCAATTCTGGTATTTCAGGATAGTATATGGAAACAAAGGCACATGGAAACAAACCGCACCAAGCCTAAATGTAAGGCATTAAGTTGGAGATAACAAGAAATTGACACCAAAAAACTTTTTGTAAAAAACTGCAATAGATTTGAAAACTAAACTGTACCAGTAACCCAGTTTGGATGAAGCAAAGATTTATAGGCAAGCTTCATATAACTTTTTAACTGTTTTTTTACAGAATATATTAAAACCTGAGCAAGAATCTTTAATTAAATTGTACTTAAATAACTATGCAGTACACTACAGTACACGAGTATTTTATCAGTTTTAAAATGCTTTGCCAAGATTTTCAAACTCATAAAGCATGCATATTTTGCAGTGTAACAATGATGTAAACCTGACGATACACAAAAAACATCAACAATAACAGCTAACTTCATTCGATACTGCAGAATTCAGTGTGGTGAACACTTTTTATCACACGATTATGTTTGCACTATGCAATGAAAGGTAAACATGTCAAATTATAGCTCATAATTTTTAAAATGTAAATCATTGACAATCAACCAACAGCAACAAGCTGACATGCGTACTTTAGAAAAACACATTCGGTACCTTAAAGCTATGCAAGGTTTTAATGATGTATTGTAAACCAATAATATCAGTCACTATTAACTTTTAGTTTTTGCTACTAAATTGTTAAACATATTTCATTACTTCTGAAACACAAAAGTGCATATCATGGCACTGATTTTCTGCAAAGTCAAGAAGACTTAAGATAAAGACTAATGTAACTTTCCAAAACAAGCAGTAGTTACATAAAACCTTCTATACAGAGATTTAGGGCATTTTTTCTACATGTGAGTTGTTTAATAAGCTGGTACGTATCTAATGTAATAATTGTATTGCACACAACAGTAAAAACTTGAAGATGTAAAACAAAATTTGACCATTTAAACTTTAAAGTACACAAACAAATACATATTTCATCATTAATATTAGATGTGTAATCAAACATGTGTAATTTACACAATCAGTTTTTCAGAAAGACCCAATTAGAATGGAACATGAGAAAGTTGTAACAATTAATGGTAATAAAATTGCACCTATATTTTCATTGGTCTAAATGTGCGAAGTTTGAAGAACAATGTAATTTTCTGATGGTGTGCTTTAAAACTAAAAAAATACCTGCTACAAATAGGGTTTAATATCACAGCATATTATAAGAAAGCCACAAATAACTGACTAACTATGCTCCTAAATTTGCTCTAGGTGAGAGATTGATCATTTAAGGTGACAAAATCAACCCATTGTGGAAAAAACGTATGTCTTATATAACCCATCATGGTCAGCCCAATCCAACATCCATTGACATCATAACAATAAAACCTACGATTGACATCATAGATGCTAGTTTTCCATTTCCACACATTTGTGCCTCTGGTATGATGTCATCATTTACAACATAAATCATAGCTCCAGCAGCAAATGCAAGAGCATACGGCAGTACAGGCTCAGCAACACTTACAGCTAAAGCACCTAAAATACCAGCCATGGGTTCTACCATGCCACTGAGCTGACCATACCAAAATGATTTCCAGACACTCAGTCCAGATCCACGAAGAGGAAGGCTAACAGCAAGTCCTTCTGGAAAATTTTGCAAGCCAATACCAATAGCTAAGTTTCGGGCATTCTCAAATGTGGAAAGCTGTGATTTGCCAACGGCTCCAAAACCTACGCCAACTGCTAGTCCTTCAGGGATATTATGTATGGTAATTGCTATTATGAGCAGAAGGACACGCTTCCATGACAACACTTTATTCTTTTGTTCATTTGCTACTGATGTTACTTTTTCCACAATAAAGCCATTGGATTCTTGTTCCTTGACATGACGCCTTTTTAATGACCCTCCAGTTTCAACCTCAATTTCACTAGATGGTGCCACAACCTCTTCAACAGCTTTGGGGTCTTTTCCTAATGCAGCCACAACATTGTTTGGTGTTCCCAACTGCTGCAAAACAATGTCCGCAAAGTAAACAAAGGCAGCACCCAGAGCAAAACCAAGTCCAACAGGCAGATAGGTGTGATCTCCATATGTACCGCTGGATGCAGCCATGTCAAATGCAGGAGCTAAAAGAGACCAGTATGAGGCTGCTAGCATTACACCGGAAGCAAAGCCCAAGCTACCATCAAGAACTTTTCTGTGTCCAGAGTGAAATACAAATACAAGTGCTGACCCTGCTGCAGTTACACCCCAGGTAAAAAGAGTACCCAAAGCTGCCTGCTGAACCGGTCCCAAGCCCCTAATCATTGTTGTGTTATTTCCACTCTGCAAAACAACATTAAAATATATCATTGATCACAAGTCTAAAATGTACAGCGGTATTGTTGACACTAAAAGATTACAAATTTCTACCATCCTCTTGGTTAGATTGGGTTTGGCTCAGCTAGGAAACACATACTGCAGGCAATGCAATAATCAAATCACAATCGATTGCTACAAATGGTTGTGTAACAACTCACAATACAGGATATACAATACAATATTGTCTCCGCACAGTTCAATGCATCAAAGTGCCACATGTTACACATACTACGATTTTCACGCTGCGATGATCCGATTTATTGTCAAAAATCAAGTTAATACAGAAGTACCACGCGAACGCCGACACAACATCAAGGGATTCTTTTAGATTAGTTGTGTGAAAATGGTAGTCTTCTTGCCAATATAGGCAACCTGCAGTGCTAAATAGAGGGGGAAATGCGTATCATATACCACAAAATAAATATTTGCCTCAATCTACAAGTATTTTTCCGACTGTCCTGTAGGTTCAGTTAAACTAAATACATTTTATTGTTGTTTGTTGCACCCACAGTTGGGTGCTAAAGATCCGATTAGAAGGTATAACAAAGCAACATGTCGGGTGCACCAAAGAGTATTAAAAATATAAACTCCTGGCGTACACCAAACAACTCCCAACTTCGTCTAAACATAACATTTTGCATGTTTAAGCTTTGGTTGCAGGAAAATGGCAGTAGTAGGGAAGGTCAAACACCACAGATTATTGTGTCCCCAAAATGTTGTGATATACAAAAGAGAAAGTTTATGTTACACATTCGACAAAGCGGGCCTCCAAAATTTGTACAACCGTTCAAAGTAGCATACATAGCTTGGGCCTTAAACAAATTGTCCTCTTCCTCTTGGTTTTCATTTCGTTTTGCACACGTGGTTGTCGGAAACCAAATTTACAAAAATTTGTATGTTGACTTAAACTAGTTTCATCGTCTTAATACAAATCTGCAAACAAATTTATTGCGTTTTGTCAAAAATATCTGACAGCGCCGCAGTTCTTTACAAGCATTTTTAGTTGCCACAAACCTTTTCCCTTTCTGTCAACACAGATGTATTTTTAAATTACTCGGAAATATGATTTTTTCAAATGGAGGTGCATTTTTTAATTTGCTGAATTTCAACTTGTTGCGAAGGTCCCAGAGGCGTGTTCGGGCTTGCCAAGGTGCTGTACGTGTTGGGTATTTCCCATCATCGACGGATTGCGCAACACTTGCACTGCAGGAGTTTAGGGTTTATTTACTCACGAGCAAATTTAATTTAAACTTATTTCTTTTAACATCACGTCATAATGTGTATAATATGTGTTTAAAACAGTAAGTACGACAAATATTAGTTAATGTTCAGTCTAACCGAGTTAAATTAATTATTTATACGGCGGATGAATACATGGCTCGGGGTGACATAATCGATCATAAACTGGAACTTTCTAGACCGAGCCCCACAAAACAAGTAGTTCTGGGGTTGGACAAAGAACGATGTCAACTGATATTTGTGAGTTTTTGTAGCACACTTCATAACTACATACGTGTACCACGGACAATGTAAAAGTGCGTAATCGCTTTAACAATTTAGTGGAACAGTGTAGAAAACAGTTCCTCGATGATATAAAAGCTTCGCCTGTTTTTTGAGTCATCGCAGTCATGAGATCAGGCAAATTGTTAGATGTCACGCGTGCTTATGCGTAGGTGTTTTGATAGCGCATAAAATCCCACCCGTTCCCGCTTATGGGTTTAGTAGTTGGAGGTTCATCGAGATGTCAGCATGACGACAAGGCAGTTTAAGAAAGTAACAAGAAATGATTTGTTTTTCGTTTCGACCTCGCGCAAAATATGTTTATCTGAGTATTGTTTGGGCCAACTGCTTTAAGTTTGTTGTAGTGAATAGTGTATAATTTTGCAGCGAAACAATAATATTTCACAGCAGCAAATTGAATAAGGTAGCATGTTTGAAAATGCACTTCAGTTTTATTAGCATAAAATTATTGTATTTAATCTGATTTTTGTTTTTGTCAGAAACTTAGCAGCCAGGTATTGTTCTGAACATGATGTCAGCGTACAATGGCATCTGACCCAAATTTAAACAGAGGAGGTGCATGCCGAAACCCTATGTCTACAGAACACAGCCTTGACTTCACTGATTTATATCAGAATGAAGAATCGTTTGATCTTACCACTTATATGAGTGCTGGCAATCTCGAACTTTGCAGTGACGATCTCTTTGAAAACCTTTTTCCACCAAACTCTCCACTGGGCCCTGATCCAAAGAAGGAAACAGTTCACGACTTTGAAGACGAATTAGACAGCTGGTACAATCCATTACCACGGGAGCCACAATCAAACTGTGCTTCTGCCTGCTCATCTGCTGCCCCATCTCCAGTTCCATTTAATTACTACAACACCCCACCAGTTACTCCACAGGCTGACAAGCATCGGTCTGTGTCACCCCATCATCTACAGTTTGACGGACTTACCACACCAATGTCAACCTCACGATTTTCATCGGTGCGGGGTGAAGAGCCCAAAAGCACTTTTACTTTGCCCAACTGGAATGAGGAACCAAAAAACAATTATGCAACTAAAGTGCCATTTGTACTGCAGTCAACAGAGAACGAACAGTTTCCAAATGGACAAGTGATTGTTAAACCTGATCCTGATGCTATTCAGTCTCCCTGCCCACTACCAGCAGTTTCAGTTAAAGATGAAATGCAAACCTCACCAAAGCCATTTGTTGTTTCTCATTCAGAGACGGATTTGAACAACAAATCTCCACTTAAACGTGTCAGTCAAAGCCCAAGCCTCGGAGGCTCCAGCAAGAAAAACAAAAGTATCCAGAAAGGAACCATTGAATATGTGCAAAAGCGGGAACGCAACAATGTTGCTGTCCGTCGGAGCCGAGACAAGGCAAAACAAAAGGCAATGGAAACCCAGAAAAAGGTGGAAGAACTGTCCTCAGAAAATTCCCGTTTACATGACAGGGTCAATGAGCTATCGCATGAGCTTACCACATTAAAAAACCTTTTGAAGTCATTGCACCAAGTCAATGGCTAAATTGTTTCTTGTACATATTTATTGATCAACTTTTAAATTCTCTTGTTCCATGATACCCGTGGTTGTTCCATTTTCCATTTCTTTCAGTTTCATTTTTGTTTATGAATATTATGTTTATACTTGTGCATACAAGACATCATACATAAAACAGACTAGTATACCTATTAAAATTTGTTATCATGCACACAAGAAAAGTGTACAAAAAAACTTCACTTGGGTGAAAACTATTTAATTATTCAAAAAAAAATTTGTAACTTTTTGGTATTGTTCTATTTGCATTTTGTTTCATGGAATTTGCTATCTCACCTACTTTAGTGCCTTCAGTCCTATATGGTGCAAGGCAATTGTTTCATGTATGTGTGTGTGTGTGTTTGTGAATGAACCATAGGTATACATAACTGGTGAATGCTTTTTTGTGTCGAAAAATGGTTGCATGGAGTCAGAGTTTTGTGTTTATCGCTTTGCATGTAGTCTCCCTACTATAATGTATGTATTAACAGATAACATGTGCTTTTACTTTGTTAGATAATTTTTTATTACTATTTTCACTCTGTCTGGCTTGTAAATGCTCCTACGAACTGAATAAAGTCTGATTCAAAAAACAAAAACTTTAGTAAAAGGGTTGGGGCATTGTGGAAAAAACTAGGAAATTGGTGTATTGGCTCAATGAATTTTTAGATGTTTTGTGACTTTTAACAGCAGTCTTAACTGTTATGAGAACAGTAACGTACAGTTAACATATGCGGTCTCACAAAACACGGCTTCGGCAAACAGTGCTGCTCAGTTAATGATTAGACAGGCTAAACTAACAGGTATTGGAGCATCGATTTCTGAAAGAGTTCAGAGTTCACTCTTTGTTATTGTAAAGCCTTACATGGGAGAATTTTAGCAATGGTGGAAGGACAAAATTCCCATGTACGGACTTGGCTTTAGAAGAGCAAAAGGACAAATGTCATTGTCTATCTTGAAACAAGAATAGAATTTTTTATTTTGTTCGATGTTAATGTGCAACATGAAAACGAAATGCTTATAATTACAAGTATCCAAAAATTTTATTCAGCCAAAATTTTAAACATTTAACATGGCAGCTGTTGCTAAATTTGTTTACCAATTTTAAAAAAACGTTTAAACGTCTACGTTTCCATAAACCTCCAATAGGTCCATCAACATCCCTGATCATGATAAACTTTTAACTTAATTTTGATAATTACTGCTTACAAAAGTATGTTATTCTTTTTTAAGAAAAAAATGTGACTGACAACCCTTGGTGTATCTGGGTTGCACGCCAAACACTAATTTAACCACTAAAGGATGCCTTTGGAGGCCCAACTAAAACAGTTAAAACAATGATTATTTTACAAATAAACACAAGACTGGTAATGAAAGTTAAAGCTTTAATATTAAATTAGAACTTCAAAGAATATCATGAAACTTGTGATTCAGAACACAATTGGTTTGATAATACCAGCTGTTTAGTCTTTTATCTGTTTCTGTTTTACACTGTGCCAAATTGACATTTCTACCACATGTTTTTCCTTTGATTTGGGATCAAGTTTTTTAATGTTCTTAACCAAAATGCTTGAACACTTTCTCATGTAGACTTGGCAGCACACTTTACTAACATATATCCATATCCTGTACTGTACTGTTATGCAATAATACACTGCCATCCTGTGCAGACCAAACACAACCAGTCATACAAATTTTTTTTTTTAAAGTAAAGAAATACAAAGAAAAAATAAATTCATCACAAGAAAGACAGTTCTTCAGCATAAAACACAGTTTCATCCAGAATTTGCTTTTTTGCATATAAGTAACAACTGATTGGACCGACCTTACTTCCAAGCACATCTTCTGCTGGCAGTTCCTAAGTTACATTAGTGGATTAGAATTACTTACAGAATCACCAATGCAAAGCAAATTAATTACTCATGACACAGCTTTCGTAATGATTTTGCATGCTTACAACCCACAAGAAATATTTTTCCAATCACAAACCTTTCGAAAATGGCCTTCTGTCACAAGCGACCAATATGAGCAAGTTGATACCTGTTGATGA
Source organism: Phallusia fumigata (assembly GCA_008931825.1). NCBI lineage: Eukaryota > Metazoa > Chordata > Ascidiacea > Phlebobranchia > Ascidiidae > Phallusia > Phallusia fumigata. The sequence continues at coordinate 171,008 of QXVZ01020756.1, read as the reverse complement.
AAGTTTAGTCGGGTAAAATTACTTAATCAAAGGATAAAAAATAATTAACTGGTGTTTAAAGTACACTCTGGTAAACCTTCTTTTTCATTAAAGATGACAGACTGAACAGTTTTTGTAAACGCTTTTCCTACCATCATTGAGTTACCATTGGCTTTATGTTTGTTTCAAGTTATCATGCTTAAAGTAACCAAAAAAGCATTTTCTTAGTAACAATACGCCAAACTGACCAAAGTCATGGGAAAATTAATACCAAGAATCTAAACTTGTACATAATAAATAGGTACAATAGCTGTTGCAAACTTAAACTTCTTCAAAATTAAGAAGGTACCAGCAGGGTTTAGTTTATACCTGGACTATAACAGTTGTGGTTGATGAAATAGATATCATGATTTCAGGTGTTGATTGCTCGTCAATAAACCTGTTTTCAAACACAAATAAAATTGTTGGGTAAATAACAAATTTAGAATTTGCTAGTAAAGTGTTGATAATCTAAGTATGATTTTAATATTCTCCAAATTTTTTAGCCTTTTAAATTTTGCTCAAAAACTCTCCTAAAATGTGTTTTAGCCTATACGGCTAGCAGCTTAGAAAATAATAATAAGAGCAACAAACACATTAACAAAACAAATCTTGTTGTAGCAAGGATGTACTTCATATAGGGCCCAGTGTCCATTGAAATTTGTATGCAAATAGCAGTTGTGTATACCAAGAGTTCACGAATTCTTTGAGGTTTTCAGTGTAATTACAGCTATTTACAAAAGACATTTTTTGTACAAAATGCATTCGTGGATTGCTGGTCATTGGATACTTTAATCAACAAACAAAACTGGACTTTGGCTCCCTACTTTCGCATTTTAATTATTTTCGCATGTGACTTGCGCAATCCATTGTCCTCCGCTCATATGACGCATATCAACTTCCTGAAGGGCCGAGCCACCGGTGGGTGTCTTGTGGGTCTGATGTAATCAACTATGGAAACAATAGGTCAGTCACTCACCCAATCCCTTGACCAAATGAGTCATGCGCAGTTCGATCATGCATGACACTCTTGATGACTCCTTTAATTAAAGATACTGTGGTAGTTAGATTTAAAGACAAGTGTTTATAATTGAAAAATTGAAGTAACAACAACAAAACTTTTTCAATAATTCTGTGTGTATCTTTCTTCATAAGTTTTACTACAATCTTTTATTTACCAATAATTGAATCTAGGTGTAAGTTTTTCCCTTAAAACTACTACATATGACCATGGGCAGATTTCGACTTTTTCAAACAGCCTACCTATACTATATGTTAACAAATACCCCAAAATTGTTTGCTATAATAGGTTTTATTTCACAAAAAGCAACCAAAATTATCCATACAAAGGTTTTCAACAAAAATTTAACACACCTTGAACTGAAACAATAGTTCCAATATCTGTGTCAGCAGTTGGATTTTTGTCTGTGTTCAGCTTTTCCAATAGAAGTTCTGATACGATTTTCGTGTTGAATGTTGGAAAAATGTGGTTTGGTACAACAAAATCAGACATTACTGTAATATGACCATTTTTTCTTGTAGTTAGCAGCAAACTTTGACTGTATGTGTCCATATACAAAAAATTGCAACCTGTAAAAACGACATATTTTTGTTTTTTCTGTGATTTGTGGAATATTAACTAACAATAAGAACATAATGTTAAACTGCCTACCTAATATCTTTAAGAATGGATACCCAGACATGTTAAGCAGCATAAGTATAAATATGTTCTTAAAACAGTATTTCCAACAAAAAATCATTTACCCCACAAATCCCCATATCAGGGAAGAATAAGGAAGTTGCGATCAACAGTGCCAGACCCATGTGACTAAACTATTCTCTTGGCATTGTGCCATAAAAATAGGTCAAGAAAGTGGCAGAACACAATTGTGATCACATGATGCAGTCATGTGATGACTTTTTTCATAAAGAGTTGGTATTGAAAGACAAATAGGCAACAGCAGCATCTTTCAAACATCTTTTGTGAAGTATAGGGAATCATTTAAGTGTCATATTGTGTAAACTGGTAAATGTTTTTTCGTGTGCTTAAATGTAAAAAAACACCTTTTGGGATACCTCAGTGGTTTGATGGTACCACTTTACATATGACACTTAAATGATTCCCTATACTTCACAAAAGTATCCAATAAGGAATATTTAAAAAAAATACATGTAGACTAACCAGATGCATAATACAAGTCTTTAAGAAGCACACAATTTCCGGAAACTGTATTGCATGCTATGTCATGTAAATTTAGCAAGTTCACGACCACCAAGTCTTGTGTTACCGTCAACAAACACAGGACTGTCGAGGAAACAGACTTGAAACCTTTGGTGTCAGGGGATTGATATGATTTGCAGTGTACAACCTTTCCAAGCAATGATGCTCTGTGATTAAGATGGTGTATTAAGACAAGTGTCAAAAATATGCAAAAAATGACTGAAATGGTTGTGTTTGTATTGAACTGCACACTTTACCAAGGTACCTGAACCTTTTTGACATCAAGTTTTCAGTGTAAGTGACTTTTAGTTTATTGAGTGCCACATTTGGAGTCAAGTTGCTCAAGATTTTTGAAAAACATAAATATTAAAATGGAAAAAGGCCATACCCTTGGGAGTACAAGGTGTTAGCATTTAGCACTTTGCACCTTGACAGTGATCAGTTGTGCACCCTAAAAATTATATTTCTGATGTTGTTGTCTCCAACGAAAACACTGTGTTCTAAAATAGTTAGTTAAACACAGCTGCAAAATTGCTGTTTTTTCAGGAAAAGTATAAGCGAAATACTCACCTCGATTTTTTCAGTGATGCCACCTCAGATGCACTTGCGCATAAACATTGAACAGGGGCATACAAGACATCACAATCAACTACTCCATCTGGTGATGGTCGATTAAAACTACTTCTCAGCTGTTTAATACATGAAGTAAGGGAAGAAAAAACAACACTGGAATTTCCATGGTCGGCAGATAAGATGTAACAGAAGCTGGGAGGTTGAAAGATTTTCGGAGAAGGACTGTCCAGCGAGAGGGTCTGTTAATTTTGTAGGTCTTACTTGGAATGTGTCAAAAGGTATTTTGATACATAATGAACAGAAAAACAGACTTTAAATTGTATCACAATTTTCACCTTTAGGGGAAAGTTTGTTATGTGGCGACTTATTTCAGTTTTTATATTTTGTTAAATTGTACAATGTTTGGCAGTTTTTGGTCAAAAACCAAGTTTACTGCTTTGCCCAACGCCGAGGTTACCCTGTTATTTACATTACACAAAGGGTGGCCAACAGGTCGATTGCCATCGATCAGAAATTATGACAATGGTATTTTCCAACAGAAATACCAGGGGGTAAAAAATATCAATCAAACGGTTGGTTATGTATGTACTTTGATGCTTCTTGCGATACAAATTAAAACAAAACAGCCGCAACAGTACAATTTTTTTTGGGTTGATTATTTCTGGTTAGAAATGTGACTTTATTGCTGACCAGTTGATCGCGCATTGTTAAAAAATTTTTTTTCGATCCAGTGCGTTTGAAACTTGGTCACCCCTGCATTACACGATCACATATGTGTATATGTGTTAGAGCAAGCTTTTTAATCTGCTTAGGTATGCTCATGTAAGAGTTGACAGTCCAATAAATGAAAAAAAAGTTATGCATTTAAAAATGTTGCAGACATTTCATTAAAATAAGCAATATTGGATCAATTAGGATAATGTAGACATAGACTTTCTTTATTTGGGCAGAAAATAGGGTCAACACTCACAGGCCACATACCCATTTCAGTATAGGAATATGTATTAACATGAAACACTTGTCTTTTGGACAAACAGAATGTTTGTAGTTTTAGCCCATTCCCAGTTGCCTTTATTAGAAAGTTAAAACGCAAATCTTACCATGGTGTCAGGCTGGGACTGGCTACTTTGCACTTGCAACAAACCACGACCTTCAGGATCCCAAACAGATGATATTAGTGACAGCAAGCGAGGAGACCTGCAACAAAAGATAGGATGGCTGTTTGTATGATGAGGAATATAGCTGAGACAATATTTTCAGTTTCGGATTGTGATCTGGCCATTATTTTCAGCTTTCTGTTACATTTTTGGCAAATCCCTTATCCCATTCAGGGCGGCTATAGATTATCTATCCAAAAATGTTTTCACTTTTACATGGCTTAATGGCTACAGGTTTTGTTCAGGACTTTAGTAGCAAATAAATAGTAATGCAAATCCCTTACTGTGCTTTTGTTGTTCTTCCTTTCAAGGTGAGATTTTGAAACAGGACTCTCTGTCCTTCACCATACTGAAGCAATTGCTGCCAGGAGTCTTGATGGACAAGAGCTTCACCGACTTCAAGTTCAAAGAAAATTCCAAAGGCGTCTTCGCAAAGCAATGTCTTCACTGATCTTAAAACAACTAAATACTTGAAGATTTTGTGAGAAAAAGATTACATTTTTGTACTGTTTTATCTCAAAAAAACAATTGGTTTTTCAAAAAAACTAAAAAAAGCAATTTAATTTTCTATGCAACTCTCTAAGCTTTCCAAGTTAGCATTACACGAACAAAATCCATTTTTTACATAGGCGCCGAGTTTTGAATTTTTTCAGGTATGCCAAATTATATGACGTCACAAAATGACGTCATGAAATACCAAATATCTTTCTTGGCGCTTAATAGGGTGAGACTATGTTAAGGCTTGCAGTTTAAGCACTTCTTGCAACGCAAATTTACCGCCTGAAACTTTTGTTACTATTGCAAACGAGTGCATGTTTCTGTGTGGTAAGGCCGCATTAAATATCAAACAAATTGTCCTGTGGTCCGTTGTACAACAACAACCGTTATGCCCCATTAAACTTTTTTTCCATAACTCACAATGTTCAAATTCTAAAACTGCGTGGAAGTTTTCAATAATGTTTTGTTTAGATATAACATTTATACCTGCACAGGTATTAAGAGATTACTGACAGTAGATAATTTTCGAGGACTTGTATTTTCTGTCCCACAACCCACCAAATACGTGCTATTGGAAAAGGCAACGAGTTGTGTCGGGGAACGAATAAAAACTTATGGAATGGTGGTACATGTTGTTACAAATGCTCCGCTGTAAATTTAGTATTTCATTCATGACTGAGCGGCTGTTGCATCACAGGCACACTATGACGTCACTATTCCTCCCATTTTTACCCTGTGTTTTGTGGTTTCTCATGCGAACATTTACCTGGTTGTGAGACAATACCCGTGATTGAGCTCAATGGCGTTTGTTTGACCCATATAACCAAAATACGTATGTTCAAAAGAATTTTCTAACAGTAAACTAGAAGGGTGGCTTTCACCATATGGGGGTTCCATATACACTATTACCTTATTTAAAAATGCATATATATTGACTGTGTCATTTCGCATTGGGTCCCATAGTTACTTAAGCTTTTTATAACATGGTTGTTTCTGCAGGCAAAAACGCATGGGTCCCCACACACGCAAAGTTGTAGAAATTGTGGTTCACTATAATGTATGTACAGAACAGAAGCAGATATTTTTTCTCTACTTTTTCGAAAACCGAAAATGAATTACAGAACTAATAATATAAGTAACTATGACCCAACCTACAAACTTTAAAAGGCTAGTTAACTGCCAGGGTTATAGGGTAAACACAGCAACAAATTCACCATTATGACATGTTATACAAACTGTCCAAATTTCATCCAATTCGGGCATTGTTCAACTATTTGCCCCATTTTAGGGAGCTAGCGGGGTATCCACTGGGGCTATGGGGTTAACTAAACTCATGACACACCGCCTTGACCATATCTACCAGCTGTGAAAGTTTCATCCAAATCCATCAAACATTTCATGACAAAAGTGCATGGGCAAGCTGCAGGGTAGAAAAAAGAAAAAAAAGAGAAAAAAAAAGAAAAAAAACAAAAACAAACAGAGTGAAAACAATATGTGTCCCCTTCGGGAAGGGGACCCATAATGGCATACCTGGCATACCCGTGTTCGGCGCCTATGATTGTGAAAGTTAAACATACCTTGTTGAAAGGCTATCTGCTTTGCAGTATATCCTCTGTATTGTTGCAGCAAGTGAAATTATCCGATGATCACAGTTTTCCAAAGCTTGCAATAGGCTTTCGCAAGCAATAGATTGATTGATGTTAGGTGCTGTGTTGGTTTTGCTGAAAGAGCTTTCCTGGAAAAACATATATACTTTTAATTGTACACAGGGGTCTTACAATTAATTTTTGCTTTTTGGTGTTGCATAAGGACATTAGACCCTTCACCTTTTCAGTAATTTCTGATCAACCAGATAAAGAATCAGTGATTTTAAATACAAAGCCAACAATCATTTATTGAACAAACAGTACAACCATATAATATAATAAAACCTCTGGCATGGCAATATTTTGTGACTTAAACTGACTCTAGCTATTACAAAGTGTTGCAGGTACAAAAACAAATCATGAAAAATACAAAATTCTGAGTTGCAATGAATGGTTAAATACTTACCGATAAGGAACTTGATTGCTTGCTGGTGGACAACTCAGTGTCAACTCTAATGTGATTCACACAAAGAATTACTGGGTGAAGGTGCTCCTCAAGATGAATGGTTTTCCTGAAAATGTCAAACTATTTTATCATGCTTATGCACAATGGAGAAGTTAGTTGCATGCTTACCATGGTGGGTGAATAGTGAAAGTTGATCGCAAATTAATGTTGGCTTCAACAACAAGTTCATGTTGCAAGAGAACTGTGTAAAAACTTCCATTGCTTTGAACTTGTCCACCTTTTGCAACAGCCTGCCATTTAATAAATGACTAAATGTAGTTTCAGTTATATGTGGATGAAGTTTTACAGTCAAAGTACAGGTGGGAAGTGTTGTAATGATGAAGTTTAGTCGTAGAATGAACTTTATGGTGGTAATAACAGTTTGAGCTTTGTATATTTGACATGTGCACAAACAAATCTTTTTCATTGGCAATTGTACAAAAACACACAACACAAACTTAATAAATGGTGTTATCAAAACCAACATAAAAAGTCAAAACAAGCTTTTGAGAGCATTCATCTTGTATTTTTTGTTGACCTTATACATGTTTAAATTTGTTTTCTTGAAAGACAAATTACAAACAAAATTCAATACCAACACATAAATCTTCAAATTTACATTTTTGTTGTCTGTCAGGGACTAAAATCTTTGTATTTCTAATCTCTCTGATATCTAAAATTCAACACCCCAAAATAGGGCGATCCACATTCAGTTTTTAGACACTGCACAAAATAACACACCCTGCATTCCAGTATATGAAGTCCTCCTTCTTTATGATGAGAAAGTGGCCTCAACTTCAGACAACATTGGAAAGCTGGTGAGAAAATAAAAAATATATTTTTTAAACCCTATAATTATGTGTATTCAAAACATTCAAGAAATAGTTAATTTATGTGCTGCATCTTTTTACTGCAAAACAGCACATCATATTACATTTTACAGCGCAATTTGGATTTGCAATCTGTGCTCAACACTAGGGAAACTTTTGCAGGTTTTAGTCAAGGAACCAAGAACACTTTTATGCTCGACCAAGTACTAAACACCAAAAAAGCCATAGTCAACCTGCGTACTAGGGTACTGGCTCTGATCAGCCTGTTGCCGTAATGTAGACCCAGTTGTTAAAATTACTTTTATTACCTTCTTGTTCTTTTGTTTCTTTAAACTGATGTTGAAAAAGTACTTTGGAGCTTTTCTCTTGTCTTAAAACATGTTGAAGTTGCTCAGCAAAACCATCTCTAAAAAAATTGGGCAGTGCTTTGTGACATAGCAAAACAAACAAACAAACAGTAAAAATATACACCAAATTTAAACAAATCACAGCCCAGCAAGGGGCATCATGCTGAATCCTAGTCGGTCTTCCAAATATTTCCAGTGGAAATCAAACCCATAACAGGAGTTTATCAGGGCTGATGCTCTACCAACAGAGCTACAAAGATTCAGTAGTAAGGCTACCAAAAGCGGAATCGCAGACACTGCTGCCTGTTACACATGTCAACTTCTTAAAGGAGATTACCATGTCAACCATAGCATTTACCTGTGCATGAAATGCTTGTGCATGTTTAGGGAGCAAAGGCCTACATGAAAGCTTCAGGGCACTAATAGTGATATTTTAGACATTATTATAACCAAAGCTCATCATAAAAAAAGTTTAAATCTGAATAATAGTTTAGTGTGGGAGGGACAATCAATTTCTCCTGCCAGGCAATCACAATCCTGAACCCCAGGTCCAAACAATGGTATTGGAGAAAACAATAGTTACCGAACGAATTTCTGCTTTTTGCTTGAATCATAAAAACTCATATGCATAGCAGAGGGGCAATTAGTTGCAGGCACTGTTGCATTGTTTTCATCAATCTTTTCAACTAGCGACTCAATCCACGAGGAACCCTTTGGTCTGATGGCAACGCTACCACTCATCTTTTCCTCTACAGTAGGATGGGGGCAAGAGAAATTATCATTTTGTGAAGATTTGTCTTCTGATATTGTGATGTTACAGTCAGAGTCACTGGCCTAAAAATATTTTTGTTTAATTTTGGTGGGTTAAATAGCAAAACACATTTTAAGTAGAAAAATGTTGATGAAAAGGGTTTTTTTCCAACATGCCATCCACCTCCCTGGAAGTGTTGCAGAAATTATTATGCCTTTAATTCGAACAGCAATACTCAATGATAATATGTTTAGAATTTAAAAGTTTTTTAAACTTGAAGATATTTAGGCCCGTAATATGTTGCAAGGTAGGCACAGAAAATCTGAATTTGCTACCATAAGAGCCCAATAACCACTAAATTCCAAAACATGTATTTACACTATTTAAATCCATGCATTTGCATCTTCAGTCAAAGAACATAAAATCTCTAAAACATTCAACGAACCTCTAAAATGAAAGTTTTTTACCTCTTTTGATGTGTTTTCACTGGTTGTTTGAGTTGTAACAGTTTCGATATCATCCTGTGTCAAAGTTTCATTATTTTTCATGTTGTTATCCTGAAATTCGGTCACTCCATCTTCATCGCTGTCATCCTAGAATAAAACATTTTCAAAAGTTTACTTACATTTGATTAAGAGTTTCATTTGCCCATATCCTATAGTTTTTTGACCTCAACCAATCAAATCACAAACAACACCAATATTTAGGTTTGACTTTATCTAAAGCTTTGGATTTTTGGAAGCTGTTTTAACACATTGTCCAAAAATATCGGTCCTAGTAATGGCTGCATCATTTTTTTTAACATTGTTCACACATGGGCCTGCACTTGATAACAATTGGTTTCTATAGGTTTCTTCAAAAAGACAAGCTGCGTTGATGTATAAACAAGGCTTTATTGTCTTGTACCAGCGCTGTGACAAAATTTGGGTTTGCTAAATTTTTACGGCATGATTATTTTTCTGCTAAAAGTCAAAAAATGCATTTGCTGCATCCAACCAAATCATTTCTAATGACATGGTAATGCTGTCAAATGCATTATTTAAACCCCATAGCTTTACCCATACTAACCAGTTTAGAGGGCCAGTGACGAAAAAGCAAACAAAATCAAACAACAACCACAATGACACATTTTAAAGTCAATTTTATCCAATTCCAAAATTGTTTAAAAAATGACCATTAACATGGACTGAAAGGCAACCACTAGAGATTTGTGTTCACCATCCTAGTGACACACTGCCATGACTCAAACTGTCCTCTATTAACTTCATTGGCATTTCTAAAATGTCATACCCACAGAAACTTTTTTGTGTAGAGCAAATAAGCATAAAAACAGGTGAAATATTTTGATCTTCTCGTAACCAACCTGGGTAAAAAAATGTCAGAAAAGGGGACCCAATGGGAAGACAATATACAGTAGACACTAAATTGATGACACCCAAAACCAAGTTAAGTTCTTGTTGTAAATCAACGGAAAACACATAAGTTTACTTACTAAAGGTAATGCAAGTGGTGTAGAATCAAGTTCAGATTGAACAAAACTACTCTCGTCATTAGGACATATTGAAATATGACTTAAATGGGTGAAGGAGATATTGTCTATGACACCTGCATGGGGGAAAAACATTAGCAGCAAGTCTTGATGACTGAAAATGACTGTTATTACACAGCATAAACAACACAAGAATTTAGGATCCAGTATTGGACATTTTTTGCCCTAGAAGTCTTTACACAGAACATGTTTAAAGAAAATTTTTTTAAAAGACAGAGAGCAATAACAAACAGTGTTCCAGAGGAATCACTGGTTTTAAGGTTTTGGATTTCAGTGCAAACTTATGCAACACAATCAATGCAACACAAAGCAATGCATTTTAGCCTTTGTAAAGTTGGCCCAGGTATTACAACTGTTTTCTTTTCCTCAATGATACTTAATTGACATGATACTTTTGGCTTGAACCCCGGCTTTTTATGTGATTTTGACTTTTTTCTGTTGTAACAATGTAAGATGTTCTTTACTCAAACTAAATGTGTATGAAATGTGGTCGAAAGTTGTATGTATCAGATCAAATTGCAGTATTTTTGATAAAAATATAATGTACTGGTATTGAATCAAAACTTTTAAGCAGTGTCTGCATTAAAATTACTTAAACATATACCTGGTGTAATGGGGCTCAATGGCAAGAGTGAAGGTCTTCTAGATTTCTTGCGAACAGTTGAAAAACATTTCTGTGTCAAAACAGGACTGCCTGTAAAAAAAACAAAAACCCACATTCAAAATCTGAAAAATACCTGGTTTGATGCAGAGACAAACCTGATGAAGTATTCTTCAAAACACTTCCAAATACATTAGCTGTTTTTTTGGTTGAACTGGCCATTATTGGGCTCAGTCTAGCACCTACATAAAATAGGATTTTAAATGAAAAGTTTTGCATAATTTATTTATTAAAATGAAATAATTTTGTTTGGGAATTTGAACCATTTTAGGGGGTTAGGTGGGTAACTGCAAGTGCCATAAGGTAACACACTGAAATGCCTATACAATAACAAAATGCTCCACAAAACGGCCCAATTTTATTCAATTCAGACATTGTTTAACAATCTGCCCTCGTTTTGGGGGGCTAGCGGGGCTATGGGGTCAAACGAAACAAATGACACAACTCCAACACTGGTGAGTGGACCAGCTGCAGGCGGAAAAAAGAATAACAAGAAAAAGTAAAACAAATGCTATCAAGCTAAGCTATTGCACAGACCTTGGTAACTTCCCCTTGACAAGTTGTTATTATTTTCCTCTCTATTTTCATCCTCACTCGAGCTCCATGTTATACTGACATCTTGTGACAGGTTTCCAGGGTTATCCACTGAACAAAAGAAATTACAAACGGATGTTTGTGTGAGGGATTTTTTGAAGGAAAACTTGGCATGGACAACTTTTGGAACAGCGGTGACTACTAACGCTTTGTCCTGATAGCTACAGCAAAAAATAGAATAAACTGGCAGTGGCAATGCACTTATTTGATGCAATTCGATGCTAGTCACGCTTCAATACACACGAAATTGTAAGAAATAGAACAGTGCTCCTCAGATATTTTCACTCATGTCACGCTTGTAAACTCTAATATTCGGCGACAAGCCCTAACCTGCATTTTGCGCCAGGTAAGCCTTTCGAACATTATAATTTTTTTATTTTCTGAATCAAATAAAATATTTAATGCGCGAAAGCACCAAAAGTTACCCCTAGATTTATAAAATGCTTTTTGAAACATTAAACAACGCGCAATCATGCGTAAAAATTTACGTGTTTCTGTGTTTTCGATTTCACTGAAATGACATTGCAATCGAAGCTGTAAGATGTTTTTGAAAATAAATCATCCATTCACAATATAAAGCAGTTTGTGAAGATTGTGCGCGGATTGTAAAATTGTGCGCGGATTCGTACTCAAATCACTGAAAGGATTGTAGGGTCAAAACCAAAATATTGCCATTCTTTCCAATCTGGTATTTACATAGCCAATAAGATACACAAGTATAATTAGCTAAAAATAATTTTGATACTTAGGTTGAGTAATAAACCATAATTTCATACATTTTGATACTTCTTTTTTTCTTATTTTTCTGTGTGGTGATTCGGATCTCAGTAAAAGATCAGAAAAGTTGTTGTGGTAGTTTTCCCACGAACTCCTTGCTGTTTTTGCAAAAGATCTTTTCTGCATTTTAGTACAGTTTGTATAAGTCTGAAAACAACTATTATTCACTGATCCTTATTTACTGTTGTCAACTTTCTTCAGTTAAAAAAGCTACACATTTCACAAGCACGAACAAATGAAAAGATAAACAAAATTCGTGGTTCGCGCTTCAGGAAATGTATTCCAAGAATTTAACATGTACTTTATACGGACACGTTTCATAACGAACAGTTTAGTTTTTCAAATTTGTTTGTGTGATTGTGTATGAAATACGGTTTACGAATACTTAAAAGGGTATATTTAAAGAATATTTTTTCATTTTCTGTCACATTCAACATTCTCCTTCACTGGTACAAATTTGAATAAACCAAAGATAAACGCCGCTCTTAACAAAAACAAGGAATTTACCCCATTTCTATTTCTCCCATAAAGTGGAGGGACATCTTATTCAGAATTTTGGATTTTAAGAATATTCTTTTTGTGCCGTTACAAAATAAAAGTTATTTGTATTAACCAAACGCGAAAAAACAAACAGCAACAAACACAGAAGAATAAACACATTGGACAGATTAAAGTTTCCAAGCTTTGCGCATCATGACGTCAAAATATATGTCATTGTCAATCGAAGCGCTGACTCCCACGTAATAATTGTAGAATTCTTCTTGCGTCACAACACCATCCGGGTCGCCAGGAGTGTCGAAGTTTTCCAGGAATTTTAGAAAAACCATGTCTTCAGTCCATTCACCATTCATGTACTTGGGATGGTGTCGGACATCATACACCCCTCTCAAATCTTCAACCGTTATGACTCCATCCCCTGAGAAAGCAAAGCGGTAGCTCAAGCATACAAATAAAGCAGCTTTATTGTGTGTTTAGTGCGGTTACCTAATTTTTTTAGAAAAAAGGAAGGAATAAATACAAATCAACTTTTAAATAAACTCTTACTTCTTATGTTGATTTAGCATTACAATTCAAGCAAATTTATTTGTGTCTTGACTGCAAGAGCCTAGTTTGATACCAACTTGCAAGGTTTATTTAACTTTATTTTGTTTTAAATACTTATTTACACTTTTCGCAAACTGTTTGTACTAGTAGCTTTTTTGTGGGGGTGAACACCAAAAAAAGCAGTTTAAACGTAAAGTATTTAATCAATGTTACAATATCATACCATTCACACACCTGTTTTATCGAGTTTCCTAAATGCCTTGTTGATTAAACTTCTTCTAGTCTGCGAAAGCGGTGGCCTCAGTTTCACCAGAAACTCGTCAAAGTCGATTGTTCCGCTTTTGTCTCGGTCAAAGCGATGAAACATATCCCGTACCTCTTCTGGTTCCATATCCAAACCGAAATCATGTATTCCTTTTCTGAATTCATCGTAGTCAAGTGAACGACTTCGGTTGTCGTCCATGACGCGAAAACAACGACCAAGTCCTTTGATACCACTGCAAAAAATAAACAAATTATAGAACTATTAAAGTCTCGTAACACGTTTTACCGGAATTGGTAATTGTATGATTTGTCGTTAGCCGCTGAGATAGCTATTGACAAACTGTTGCAAAACAATAACAAAACTTAGGTCAGTTTTATGTGCACGACTTGATATCTCTAAGTAGGTTGTATTGCTGTCCCATAATTGGAGTCATTTTGCAGGCTATTCATTTTATTTAAATTGAATAAGTTTTTAAAACAAATTTTTTACACAGTACATTACAATGTCATTGATTTGGTTAATGCTGCGCTTCCAACACAGAAAACAAAACGACCAGGCTTAGATTTTAATTAACACCCTTAATTTTTGCCTATTCTATTTTACTTCATTGATCACGTGGCAACACAACGTCTGATTGTGTTTTTCGATAATATTTGCCCACAACAATAGGACCGCGACAATTTGGATTGGACCTTGTTCCAATTGCGAGGAGGGGTTTATTGCCGCCTGAAATCCTCATGTAGAAGTCGAAATTATTATCTGCGTGGATACAAACCTAACAACCGAAAATCTCCTTTGTTAATCGTATACCTCGATCCTCGAGACAGACATTGTAATCGTAGTCGCTCAATCGGGTCCTTGGTGGTACGGATTAAACTTTTTGCTTTATCAGCCATTTCTCGATCATGTCTTGCTGTTCCTGCCATGACAACCGCTAAAACTGAAAATTTAAATCGCAAGCTTTCAAATACCTGCACACACATAAACACACAAACTAGTTAACTGTTTGTTGTTAATCCAAACTGCCGTCTTCTGTAGAAATAGTGTGTCTAAATTTGTTGTAGATTTCCATTCAAAGCAAAAGCCTGGTTTAAAAACACATGAAAAATACATGAGCGTTACCCTTTTATATACTAGTTGCAAGGTTTGAGCTTATTTTTTTCAGACGCCTTTATCAAATGATTTTTGGTGAATTGATAACTTAAACCTATGTTATTCGTTTACTTGTTAGAATCGGTACTTCTCAAAGCGGTTTATGTCTTATCAATCTAAATCTGCTCAAAAATAGTCCTTTCTTCATTAGGTGTAAAAAATCGTGACGCTATGCATTTTAACAGAAGTTCTTTTAGTACCATTAAAGACCGTTGTACTAGTTTAAACCCTAAAAAGCAAATATTCTGTTTAAAATACAGTCACTGCGCTAGTTTTGTATCGATGCACTGCTTCTCAAACAATTGTTCAAGATACCGCCTCGGGCACATACTTCTCTGTACGTCTGCCTCTGCTGGTTGAATCAAAACAATTCTGTCACATGATACTACATCGAGTAACACGATCTGATTTAACTGTGGTGCAAAGTGGTTCAAATAAAAGCAACTAATTGACGTGTTCATAAATAAAAACTAGTAATGTACCTTCGAAAGTATACGTGGAAATGCGCTTAATGGGTTTGGTTTGTAAAGGGATTATTCATGCACTTTATGCAGCGTATTAGCTTAACGGATTAAAGTATTTGCGAATTGTTAAAGCGTAGCGCAGCAATTTGTAAATTACAAAAAGGTTGTCAGGAAAACTAGAAGTGTTTATTCGACCTATCACCATAATCGTTCATCTTCACTACACAAACTGCAGTAAAATATGGCATGAAAGCCTGGGCAAGAGTCTCTTTTCCGAACCAGGCGTTAATTGATGTTTTATGCTCATAAGATAGGGATATTGGTTTTCTCCACAGCCGTAATGACAATGCAACGAAATTTTTACATCAAACACGACATTTCCAAACTTTTTTAGCAAAGCAAATTTGTTGAGTTTTTACAAACATATATTTCATACAAGAACATTTTAATACAGAGTGATAGTCAAATGCCGTAAAGTACCTATATTTTTAACACTGCCTATTGGATTGCAACGAAATTAGTAATTTGCCTAACACTTGAAGAAAAAATATAATTTTTTGTCACAAATAAACAAAAGTTGCTTTCACACACATTCGCCGTTCTTGCAAGTTTGCGTCGACTCACAACACGTATAATATCCCTCCTCGTATGTGCAGCAGGGTTGATCAGGGGGACAAGGGTTATCTTGACACGTTAGGGGGCTCGGTTGAGGAATAGGTGGGTCATAATTGCACTGGGGTCCAACACACTTGACCCCACTGCCGATTGAAGACACAAATAGATCAAGAACCGACGCTTGTTGCATCGGAGCGGAACAATTGTACGGTCCTGTGTAGTGAATTTCAAAAAGCTTGGAAAGTAAAATACAATTAATTTTTATCCCATGTGCAAGGCACAAATTAGTTTTTCAAGGCATTTTAAGACATTTTCTTGTCATTTAACTAACTGTGTATTTTCGTTTATTTGGCAAACAGCTCACCGGACCAACAGTAGAGTTATGTAGCGATTTCCCGTCTTTGTACAAGACCATGCACTTCTTTTCACTCGGTTCACACCGATTCATTTTCCACGCGGTGTCGCTGTTGTGCTGTAGAAATTTGCGGTATATTTCTATGTTTTCTTGCCACTGTTTAGAATCGTCAGTTGACATCGTGTAGTCAATGAGATAGCGAAGATGGCGCATAAAAATTCCTTTAAACATTTTTGCGTCATCGTCGCAGCTGGGTGCGCAGTATTCGACAAGCACTCCGTCCCTTAAACGCACAAATGTACATGTGAAGGTGCAGTTCAGGTATGTAAGCAAATTGTTTGATTGATATTACGTATCATAAAGCTGAAAAAGTTTAAATTAGTGTTAAAGACAACAACGTTTTTGATGCTTTTACTTCAGTTGTGCGGCCGAGCAATGGTTGTTTTAAAATATTTGTAAATTTTAAACCGTTGTATGTCATATGTACAAAAGTCAAACGCAATATCGAAGGCTACACAATTTTGAACGACGTTGTGAAATTTCAATCATGTATCAATCACGTGTCATTTCAAATGATTGCTATAAAAACTTATTTTTTCATATTTGACCGCACAAGTATTAAATAATATTCTTAACTTGTTTTGTAAAACATACTTGGTGGAGTTGTGAATTGCTGTCAGCGCTATCTTGTGGACAAGAGGAATTAGCTCCTTTGTCTTGTTTAGTGCCTCCCCTGCTTCCACCAACGCACCTTAACACACAAAAGATGAACAAAATGGTTAAACGAAACTTCAAAAAAGTTTAAAGCTCGACGGTGGACTTATCACGAGCATAACGAATTTAGGCGCTTTTTAAAAAATAATAAAACAAGTACAAAGCGGACGGGCTGTAAATGAGAAATAGCGCAAAACAACACACGACGTGACAATGACCAAAGCACATCACACAACATTTATTAGCGACGTTGTGTTTGCATAAGTATTGGCTTGCCTATTCTTGCAAATAAATCGGTTTTATCATTAATCAAATTAGCACAACATAGTCATACTTAGCATCAGTCCCATGTTGTATGTAGGTCCATAGAAATCATTGCTTGAACAGTTTGTCTTTATTCCGTCAGCCACCCAATAATTTGAAGTATTCACAATTTGATTGGACAAAATAAACTGAAAGAACGTGATTGGGGTTATTTTATCCCAAGTAAAGTCACGCATGTTGAGTTGAATAAATACAGTTTTACCGTCTCAAACAACAATTTGTGAACCGCATTTGAAGCGAACTTAAAAGCACTAGAGAGCAGGTATATTTTTAATTTAGATCAATTGTCAATTTTTTGCAAATAAAAGTTGCTTAAATTAACCTGCAGACTTTGATTGATTTTCGGAATTAAACTTTCGTCCCCACTCAGTCTGTGCAGTTTTGCCCCAAGAAGTAAAACTTGAGCATTTTCCACAGTTTCTTTGCCCGCCAGAGTCTAAAGTATAAATGTCAAACGAACCTCAAAAAAAAAATAAACGAATAAAAATACAACAACACTGTAATCAGGCAGTTAACTGACCGCGAAGTGATTGTAAACTTAACATGGTTAGGCGTTGTTCCGGCCATCAAACATAAAAAATGAAACAAATAAAAACTTCGGCCCTAGTTCAATCTGAATTGTTGTACCACTGTGCGTTTTAGATTCAATAAAGAACGCAACAGTTTTTCTGCAAATATCATTGTAAAATTCAGCTACCTGATCAAACCAAATCCCACCACCACAAGCGTTTGTTGTGTCCCAACCATTTGTCCATATCCAATCGTAAATCTGACGAGCTTCGTACAAAAAACCGTACGAAGGGTCGTCGTTGCCAGGTCCAAATACCTGTATGACTTACAGTTTAAAATACGCCAATCCAGATTTTCTATTTTGGGGGCAAAAAAGGAAACATGAATGATACAACGACGATACTTTTGATGTCCTTTAAGGTTCTATAATTCTAGTTCCCTTAAAATACATGACAAAAATTCTTACAATTCACAAAATTATTCTAATGAAATGTTGGGGTCTGAAGGCTTTGGGACCATGTGGGTCGCGCATTGCTGTGTTACGCGCTGCAGCTGCAGCGTCATTATAGAAAAGTGTCACGTGACTGCTGTTTTGTTACCTCATGAATGCGGGTGTAACTCAGTCCGTACCATGCCATGTCGTCATAAGATGGCTGTGGGTAATAAGCTTCCAGCAAAGTGTAAACATCTCTTAAGGACCCGGACACTACTGATTTGTACCTGTGAACAATGTGCTTGTTTTTTATTGATAAATTTCAAACGCTAGATGTTTATTAAAAAGACTGCTAATGTGAAATTTTTGTGCTTATCCAACTTCAGACAGTTCGCAGGGTTGGGCTATTTTAGTATTTTAGATTTTCAAGGAGGTGCTTTGGTTTCAAACCAGTTTAGCGCATTTTGTTACATTAGTAGACAAACAATATCCATTGATACCAATTTATTTATTTTTCTCTGCTTTACAAAAGAAGCGCATGGTTAGCTGCTAAGGCCTATTTACACCATACTCAGTGCGCTCAACCTAACCTTACATTGCGCCCCTCCTTTCCGCTACGATTTTTAGCGCGTAGCTGTAGGCTTACCAAATCAACGGCAATGTGAACTGTTATGAACAAAGTGGCCAAAATCACAGTATGATCCCTATTTCATTGACAAATAGGTACTTTAGTTTTAAATTTCTGAACCTACATTGTATTGTTTGCGTATTGCATAAAGTTCACTAGTGTTTCCAGCACAGTTCCATCTTGCCAAAACCCGTCGAAACCGTTCCAGGTTTGGTAGCTAAACAATCCTGCTATTGGTGATGGATACCAGTTGTATTGTAGAGCATATGCAGTCGTGCATGACCGCAAGGCATTGACCTCATTGCCAAACATTTTGGAGGCACATACTTCTGTGATCGGTGCTGGTAAAGGTTATACAGTAAGTTTAATAACTGTAATTAATGCTTCACAAATTTGTTTTTTTGCTTGTACAACTCTCTGATTAGTTAATTTTGTTGGGTGCCTAATTAACATTTCTTCGTTTTGTTTGTACGAAAGTATGCAAAATAGGAGGTTCAAAGTAGGCATTTCGCAAACAATCTTGGTTTACCAAAGCAAAATAAGAATAGTTTTAAAATTAGGACCTTATGTAACTTGTACCTTCTTTGCTGTTGAAATTTCCCAAACCCAAGTATCTTTTTGATTCACCGTTGCAGCAAAGAGCAAGCAGTACCAGAAATCCAAACCTCATTGTGGTTATAGTTTATTTAACTGCACAAAAAAAATCTAGTTTTAACACTGGCAAAGTTTAAATAAGGTTGTAACATATATGGTAACAAAAGTGGTGTTACTGTACAATATAAGTCATGAAGTTACAAGATACATATTTTTGTCAATTCTGCGATCTGTTATTGCTGACCAGTTATAACCTCATACATTTTCTACATGAACGCTAGTCCATGGTTTTCGACCAAAATAGACTGATATTTATGGCATACGTAACACATGTTTGGCGCACTCAAATACAAATATGGTGCTATTAAGCAATTAGCAAATTGTGACAGGATTTTTCAAATACCGCCCATCTATCACAGACGACATCTCTGTGGAATTGAAGCTTGCAGGCAAACAATCACATATGCGGTGGTTAGCAAAGCAGATTAATCTTTGAATTGCAACGCTCTGACGCAAAGTTGGTAATTTATTAACCACAGTGATGGCTTAAAAATTACTGTGGCTAATACTGCATATTTCAAACTGTACGAAAAAAAACGTAACCATTTCAGGTTCAGCAGCTACATCCTGCTGACAAGTCATTGAGATTCATTTAGGCATGTTTAAAATCTAAAAAAATCCGGTCAAATTCATACGAAACCGGTAATCAAACGCATCCTCAAATCTTTTAATCCTTATTTAAAAAAAATAGCCATGTTTGTTCCTCGGGGCGGAATCTTTCCAGTCAATCCAGTGAACATGCAACTTCTTTCCTTTTTCCCCTATTGGGTAAAAAGGGCCATATTTCTCTATCTTAACCTACTGGTACATCTTCAGCACTTGAAGGTTCGATTTTGGACCGCGGACCGCCAACTGAGTAGCCTTGACATGCACCGTAAGCTTTAGACATATACACTAATTCTTTACCACTTGATCTGAATATTGCTTGCTTGAATAATTCTCTGGTTCTAGGAAACTTGCTGAAGCATAAAGGTTATTGCATTCATTTTTATGGTCTTACCGTACAACAAAACCATGGATTGTCGGTATTTGCGCTTATTTAGTTCTGCTATGCTGACCAGCAAAAACACACATTTATGGCAACATACCTCCACGCTAGACCGTATATTGGACTTCATTTTTGGAATAAAGACTTACTAAACAAACAACGGTGCTACAAATATCCATAATTTGCCATTGTTTTGGGAATACTGCACAATTTATTACACGTAAAAGCATTGGAGAAAACTGCATACGAAATATCAAGACAACCAGACAAACAATAACATATGCAGTGGATAGCAAGGCAGATTGATCTTTGAATTACAAACATTATGACGCAAAATTGGTAAAACATTAACGAAAAAGTAATTCGTGTTGTCGGAATGCGTTGCAATATTCGTGAACTCATATCATTTCAATCATTTTACTGCCATAACGCGTTTGGACTAATAAACAAGGTAATTTTGACAATAAGTCAAACAAACTGAAAATACTGTGCTTAATACTGCTTTTTAAATTTCCAACGACAAAACGCAAAAATGGAATTAAAAGATGGCAACAAGGTTCGGGACATTTGACAATGTGCGAAACAGTGGAACATTAAGCGGAATGTAAACGCGTATAGATTATCATTTTTCGGACACAATGGCCAACAATTTAAAATTAACAACATCATGGAATGCACCAAGGTCGGAACCCAATTCAAACGTGGTTGAATTTTGTTTCAGTTTTTTTTGCACCAAAATTGCCGAGTGGTTGCGTAATCGACTCGCGAGGTTGCGAATTCTAATCTCGCCTTAACCACTTGTTTATTTTCGGAGCAAGAAACAAAACAATACAACTCTGTTGAACCAGATAAACTAAACCAATTTAAAGTTACTTCCGAAAAGCATACAAAACGCGTTTTCAACGGTATTGCAGCCAAGCAGGTTGCACAGCAGCGAACTGAAAACGAGAGAAAAACGCAGTAACGCATGGTTTGTTTGTTAATAAAAGTATAACTTTTTGACATCGTCATTTATAACAGTGGTCCGAATACAGGCGCAAAAGACATACTCTGAAAGATAGCTGATTCTTTAGCACGCAACTTTCAATTTCTGACGTGTTTTAGCCACAATAGTGTGTGTATTGTAAAAACTATTTAAAACTGCCCCTTAACTGGGAATAGTTGCACCTGGAATAATTACTATGTAACGTTTCAAAATTAAAATTTGGTCTGGAATATATGTGTTTTGAGCACCGTTTAAACATTGGTCAGTAAACTTTGGCATGCTTGAAAACCGCGACACACACATGTAGACAATTTGAGTGCTTGGATATAGAAACTTAGGTGGCAAAGGTCTGGTGTTACACGCTTGTTGATTCTTGTTTCGTCGGTTTTGTAACAGAGCTGTAAACGGAACCGTCTTTGCTGGTATACTGATGAGGCAGTGTTAGGTCACTAGGTGTCGGACTGGAGTCGCCATCACTGAAAAATGAGTTGTTGTTATTTTATTATACAGGACTGCAATGAAGCAGACGCACACACACGCAAAAATATGTACTTAATGGCGGTTGTGCATTTACAAAGTCACTGTGGAACTATAAACACTGAAAAATGCTTCACGGAATAATAAACCTTGCATCGAGGAATATATGATGTTATAAACCAGGCATGTCAAACTCAGTTTGGATCTTGGGCCAGATCCACACCATCTGATCTAATCTGGACTGGGACAGAAAAAAAATAGAGTGGAGCCGTTGCCCCCCGCGACCTGACTACGGATAAGCGGTTGATTTCGGGTTATTTATTTAAAAGTACGAGATTTTCGTGTATTTAATCAAAAAATCATAACTTTTGACAAAAATAAACTATAGTCTCGCGCTTTTGGTGGCCTCAGAAATGAATGCCGGGCCGTATGTTTGACATGCCTGTCATAAAAGGACGTAACGAAAAAAATAATGACATTTATTAGTTTCGACGAGACATATTGTTGCTGCGATTGTTAATGCTGCAAAAGCACGTTGCAGGCAATTAAAGCAACATCAATTGTATTTCGAATGACTATCACAAAGGAAAATGGGTACTGCTGTTATTGGCCATCGCGTTGGATTGGTTACGTAAATTTAGTTAACCCTAAGTGCGAAATCAAGTTTAAAGAGGTTTTCCCTCACCTGCTTGGGGTTGAGGCTTCCTCGTAAAAATGATTGACAGTTGACGTCAGAACCGGGGTGTTGTAACCTTTTTCTGCGGCTTTCTAAAGACAAGGATATTCTGTTCAAATTATCATTCTGTTCATGAAAAAACACCTGGCGATATGATACCAATGTTGTCGCAAAAACCGCCAATTTCAAAACACAAATTTTTCTCGTTTCAATTATTTCGAACAAGCGAAACCTCACTACCTCACATAAAAATATTCACAAAACCCGAAAAGGCTGTGTTTTCGTTAATACAACACTTACCCTCATATAAGCTTTTTCACACTTAGGGTACAATAAACATGCAATTATCAACACGATAAGCAAGAACACCAGCACAGCAAGTATTATGATGATGATGAGCAAAACTGTAGAAAAAAGAACACATCGTTAGTGGCGTCATATTTGAACGCAGTATTTAGACGTACAACTATAAGATAAACAAAAATATTCAAATAACAATGAGAATGTTTTAAAGTTTACTATGCCAGTCTTCAACACTTTTAAGTTATTACCGCGACCGTTTTACAAACTTAAAGATTCTAATCCCGCTTTGTGTTTCCCAAAGAAAGATAAATGTATCTGACCGCAGTATAGTCGGTAGCTCGGCAGCGGACGCGCTTTGAGCGCTTTAATCCACTGAGGGAAATAGGAAAACCAATGTTTACAAATTTGTGACTGTCTTAAAAGTGAATAAAAACCTAAGAAATACTCATATAAGTCGTGGTCTAAAGGCTTTTCTGCTTTGGCAATTCGTACATCGTTATAGATGGACGATTCGCACAGGCAACTAACCTTGTTGACTGATAAGAGGACCCGACGTTGGTGGGGATTGGGTGGTGGTAAGAGTCTCACGCTTTATTGGTCCCAGTGTTAATATCTTTGCAGTTCTTGTGTAGGTTCGAGCCTCTGGTTGGCACTGCGACAAAATAAAAAGACTTACACACTGACTAAGCAGGGACAATACATCCAAAAAATAAAATCTTTCTACATCCTTCATCTATTATTTTAAAATTAATCAAAGTTTCCTACAATTTGGAAAGGCTGGATATGTGAAAGCTTGTCAGCAACCTAATATATTGATGCAAAGTTGCTAATCATGCCATTTTTTTGCAGACATATCTGACTGACTATAGATGACAAAAATTGACTGATACAATACCTCGCTAGCAGAGTTTCCTACGCAGCCGTCACAAGTTCCAATGGTGCAGTGAACGTAAAACTCAGGTTGATCAGGATAAAGATAAAACGTTGGAAAGCTTACTGTGACCACTTTTGACAAGCCGTTGTTTGCAACGTTTATAATGTTTCTCCACCTACTCAACGGGCAACTGTGGAAAACAAACAATACATTTGTTTGGGAACCAAAGGACGCTGCTTTACCGTGAAGCCCATAATGACGTCTTAACGATCCTAACCCAGTGCTTAACACTTTAAGCTATAGTGGTATAAAGCTTTAGACAATGATTACGGGCCATGATGTAAAAAAGGTATAATTACTTTTTAACTGGTAACTGTGGAAAACCTTACAGTATGAAGCGACCAGTTAAATCTACCACTTTTATTGAGCAAAATAAACTTAACTTAATTCAAATGAACACACATATACAACAAGTGGATTTAAATCTGAACTAATAAGGTATTGTTATGAGTCAAAAGACTTCAGTTTCTAAAGAAAAATCTTTTTGTAATCTACTGCAACTTACCCCGGGAATTCGACAATAGTGAAGTTGTCCAGCAAGAAGGCATGGTCAATCGTTGTGGTCGCCCAACATGTTTCTACCAGTAGATTTATACCGTCGAAACTTGCATTGAACATTTCGACACGCAAATACATATATGTAGTGAGTGAAATCAGAGGTATTGGATCCAAAATTTGAGTATAGTTTCCGTTCTGAAATTATAATTTGCAAACTTAATTTTGATTGCTTATCAGTTGTAGTTTTTGAACAATAGTGGGCACGTACACAATCAAATACTGTTTCAAATAGTATTTTATATTATTTTGTACATTTGACGATGGCATAATAGGCTACATTGTTATGGTTTAAGGCTGATTCACACCAGATGCGTCGACGCATGGTCTCGTGGTTACGCAACTTTGCGTTTCCTATGAGCAAGATGGTTTGTACCAAATGAAACTTAAAATTAAAAGAAATTAAAAAAGAAAATGTTTAAACGGTGTTTGAAACTCAGTGTTGGACTATGAACACGTGCTGGTATTAAGGTACCGACCGTATAAAATTCCATTTTTCCGTTTATCTCGTAATCACATGGTCCACGCGACACTATTACCCCGGTTACTGCGCATTGGCCGACAACATAACTTGTTGCACAAATAAGCAGCAGGATAACTGTAAAAAACAACTTTTGTATTTTAGCTGTCATCGGTATGAAATTTTCGGCACTTTAAATAACAAACACCATACCTTTCAGAAGAATTATGCTTTCTAATATTTTCATGACGAAAAACACGTTTTGATTTAGTTTCGAACTCAGTAAAATGCTGGTAAAACAATAAATCACCTGAAACAACTTTATAGTTATGATATACAAACATAACGCGTAATTTACAACCAGTTACGCTACAAATTTGGCAAAACTAAAAAGTTCATTGTTCAGGTTAACCACCTAGTCAAACCGATGAAATTAACCTCCATTTCGGTTATGTATGACGCTGAATTCGCTAAATTGCCGAAAAATTTATATGAAAGGTGAGGTAGACCAAAGTCTATTGACTCGACTTTTAACTGGTTTACAGCATCGGCTATTTTCAAATACTGTCAGCCGTAACCTAATATTGTCACTACGTCATTGCTAAAAAATACACAAAAATCTTAACCAAAGACAGGAATGCCTGTTGGTTAATCTAAAAGCACAAAACTGAAATGTTGTTCTTGTACTTTCAATTTTCTGTACCAACGCAAAATACCAAAGGACAAATTAAGTCTGACTCTATTATACGAGCACCAGCCTTTTCGGCATAAAATCCCTGATATAACACAGTGAATCCCATCTCTGAATGCCCGTAATAAAAGCGTTCCTTATAACCATGCTCCAATTGTGACGTCACAATACCACTCCCTGGTCACGGTGACTTCACGTCAAAGTCTGCGTCACAGCACCAGTTTAAGCCCCTCGTCTCAGTGAAACATTCTACAGGAATGGGTGCGGCGCAACAGTTGAACGATTTTCTGTAAACGTTGACATATTCATTCTGTTTTCAAAGTCAAAATCGGTAACACTCATTTACCCATCGTTTTGTGTCGCATTTCAATTGCCTGATTGCGAACTGCTTTTACAACTTTTGGCTGTTTACGTGATCTCGTCACATGTTCATCGCCCTGCCTAAAACATCTTGTTTAAGCGGTTACGTCATTTCTGAGATAGTTTACTACAAAAAAAGTATCCATGTAAAACTCGCATGGAACGGGCGTCAGATTTTCTCGTTAAAACCTTTAGAACATGTTTAAGATGCTATAGCGTTTCTTACAAATTAGACGTTCTTGCATGTCTAGTTAAATAATGTGCATGATGCACAGTTTGATTATTACCGCAAATGAAATATGTTTTTAAACACTTCAAGTCACATTGTTTTACCTAAAACCTGACACATTTTTTTGTAAATCCTGAGTTTTTTGATGTAATGCTAGCCCCTTATGCCATTCACGGATGGATAGTTCAAAAAAGCACCACAATTGAAAAAAGTTTTCTTGTGTACCAGACCGAAACAGCCATTTCATAGCACAGAAAGTACAAGCCTATTCATCTGGGGCATTCTATAACTTGACCCACTGTGCACCTCTCAACTTATAGAGCTTTCCAAAATGTTCTATCGTTGCGCCGTTTGTGGCAGTTTGTGTTTTTCTACGTAATTTGTCACGGCTTTAAACATACTAATTGGCGCATTTATTTTGGCTTGATACTTGTTTTTTCCAACTATTGTTTTATCAAACTGACCAGACTTTCCAATCCCTGAACAATCCTCGTTTAGGCTTGCTGTTAATGGAGTGTACGATCATTTCCCATCGTGATTAACATGAAGGAAATATAGCATTTGCAAAAGAGGCAACTCAAGCTTCAATGGCAAATCACGCTGTTGCAGCCAACGACCGCTGTTGCCTCCAAGATGGTCGAGTGATTAGTGGAATCGCAACGTGATCGTTATGAAAATGTTTCCATCTCATTTTTACTCATTTATATTTTGGTTTATTACAACAAAAATTACTCAATAAAAAGTTACTCAATAAAAAGCAATAAAAGTTTTTTGCAGGTAATTTCGTTTCCGATTACAGCACGATGAACTGCACAGCAAATATAGATGAAGTACATACCCTAATTGTAACTTACATTTCCGTTCCTTCATTTTGTGCCCATGTGGGTATGTTATAATGTAGCAATTGCGTGACGTTTGTTCGTGACCTGATAGCAAAAGAAACTTGTTTCGAGATAAATTATTCAAGTCGGTATGCAATTTTGGCAATTTTTCCCGGTATTCGTTTGTCTACACGTAACAGTTACATAGTTACACAAGTCACAAACCGACAAACAACAAGGAGAACGCAGTGTAAACTTGACGTTATATGACGTAACTGTCTGATGCCCTTCCAAGCGAGCTATTATCGGCTTACTACTGCAGCTGGTGGCCAACTTTTTTCTGGTGAATTGTCGGTAAACGCCGCACAGAAATGAGATAAACTTGGCTGTATCGTGCTGCTTAACAAAAAGTACTTATAATTTGCGTCTGTGTTAAAACGATTTGTCACCAAAATGCACATAAATTTTAAGACCAAGATAATAGTAGCAAGTGTAAAAACTGTAGTTATGCAGAGGTTGTTAACGGTCCTTCGACTGGGAATTTAAGCAAGGTTACTGTGTTAAACCAACTTTTCATTGAACATACGACTTTAATGATAATTATAAATGTAAAGTTCAGAAGGTGCTGTAAAAAACTGTGGAAAGTGATGTTACTGAAACTTCTCATAAAAACTACGACAAAAATTATTTAGCAATGAAGCAATGAGTACGCAGAAAAAAAATTGTAAAACCATTCTAAACTGAGTCAAAATTGAGCGAATAGCTAAACATTAAGCCCAGCTTATACGTCGAAAATAATAGCACAGTTTTTTTAATCTTTTCGGTTTGGGCGTTTTAAATGTTTTCTTGCTTCATGTTGGCAGTTGGTTGTTTTGTAGGACGACATCATATATTCAAAGTTGAAAAGATTAGGAATAAAATCACTGTAAGAACATATGAACGTCAATATTTCAAACTGGTCGTATCCGACAAATTAGAACGTAATTTTTAAATGCAAACTTGCTCATTAGCAGGACACCTGGAACAAACAGCTTGGGAAACAAAGAAATTACCAAGTTTTAGTTGACTTTGCTTTGAAGGTAATAAAAGTTTTTGATTTAAAGGTCACCTTCAACAAAATGTTTTATGTCCTCTAACCCTCGTTTACAGTTGACTGCAAAAATAGGTTTTACATAGTTGTTAAAAGAAACATTTCGCTCATACAATACCTGTCTGACCATACATTAACTTTAAAGCTGAGCAAGTTGTTGTTTCAACGACCCGTTGTATAGGTCCTATAGTTAATATTTTTGCTGTCCTCGTGTACGTGCGTGGCTCCGGTGTACACTTAAAAAAAGCATGTACGTAACTTATGTCTTTCTCATTTTATGTGTCTGCCGTATACAGTTTATCAGTTTTTACTCAACTATTGTCCCCACATAAAAGAATTCCAAAATAAACGAAGCGCACAACAGGCATAAAAAGTAATTCCTACCTCATTAGCGCTATTTCCCACGCAGCCGTCACAAGTTCCAATTGTGCAGTGAACGTAAAACTCAGGTTGATCAGGATAAAGATAAAACGTTGGAAAGCTTACTGTGACCACTTTTGACAAGCCGTTGTTTACAACGTTTATAATGTTTCTCCACCTACTCAACGGGCAACTGTGGAAAACATTACGGTATAAATTGGCGGCGTCTGGTTAAAACTGGCGAAATAAATACGACCGGAACAAAAACAGAACTAGGGTTTGACTGAAAGGGCAAGGAAAAAAATTTTGCCCCGTAGGTAAGTTTTTTTAAGTATGCTCTCCACATATAAAAGCCATAGGTAGGTAATTTAAAAATAGACTGCCAATAATTACCACCTGCAAGTGTTTGTGCGTAGAAACTTTTTGTTATAATCCTTACAGCTATATAGCCTATAAAGGCAAATCTGTTTTCTTCTTTTTATGTGCACTGCAAACATACCCCGGAAATTCAACAATAGTGAAGCTGTCCAATAACAAGGCATGGTCAATTGTTTTAGTCGCCCAACATGCTTCCACCAGTAGATTTACACCGTCGAAACTTGCATTGAACAATTCGACACGCAAATACATATATGTAGTGAGTGAAATCGGAGGTATTGGATCCAAAATTTGGGAATAGTTTCCGTTCTGTAATCATAGTTGCAATAAAGTGACCGCAAACAAAATGAATGTTACCAAAGACCTAAATTTTTGTGAAACTTTGTTGTTTTTCTCGACGAAGCAAAGCGTACAAAGCGACTGTGGTTTACACCATTTTGTTTATTGTTTGTCAAAACAAACCGTATAAAATTCCATTTTGCCGGTAATCTCGTAATCGCATGGTCCACTTGAAGTTATTATTCCGGCAACGGCGCATTGACCGTCAACATAATGCGCGGCGAAGATGATCGCAACGATGCCTGCAAGGAACAAACAAAGCACAACGATAAAAATACAGTACACTGATAACATAATACAAAATTATCTCCCTTCATAATTGCAGTAAAATAAAGTTACCATTTGATAAGTTGGAATAGGGAGTCAAACCGGAACTAAATCCGAAATCTGTTTTTGTTTTTTGGTCAGGTTCAGAGCAGGTAGTTTTGTAAGACCAAGTCTGATATAACCTTTAGTATCAATAAAACCTAATTCGAATCGAACATGGACCTAAGAACTTGGCAGTTCAACTCCATATACCGCAATGTATTACCTTTTAGAAACAAGTGGCAACCCAGAGATTTCATTATGGGAAGACAGTTTCTTGATTTGTCTGTTATAAGTAACCAGTAAACTTATTACAGCTTCATACACACACACTAAAGGCAACGATTATTTACTTCGCACTATCTGGAAACCACCACACCTGAATACAATCAACAGTTTTCTAATGCTAGTTGTAGTTCTTGATCTTTCTTATATATTCTTCCGTGACAACAGCAACACATTTTGTCAGCCTGGGTGCACGTCAAAAGTATGACGTTACAGCCATAAGTAACTCGGGTTAAAGATAGAGTGGCATATCAGAGGGGAGTGTTTTTTCGGATGAAAGATTTTCGTTGAGAGCATCAATGTTATATTAGTTCACCGATCGTCTTATGTCTGGTTTAAACTTGTGCGACCATGGGAAGTCCCGGTTAATCAATCTTAGGGTGAGTACAGTCATTTGCTTTGAGCCAGATTTAAACCTTTGGTCATCAAATTTTCTCCAAAACCATTTTGCTGTATCGCATTGCTCAGCTGGTTTTGTGAACTTTGAAATTTAAACAACCAAAGCACACATTAAAAAGCGAGGTTTGTTTATAATTACAGACAATTTCACTAACCGCTAAATTAAACCAAAACCAGCCGAAAAGTTTGGTCCTAGCAGTAGTAGGCAAACATTTGGGCAATAGCAGAAATCGATGTGGTTTCAGTTCTTAGAACTTGAACGTAAAACTTTACACAGGCACCGCAATATGTCAATATTCTCTTTCAATTTGTTACAGGGCGTACCTGTCAATCACAGCGTTCATGTCTGGTCTATGGAAACCGCAAGACCAACACCTTTTGTCGCAGCATGAAGAAATACTCGTGCACAACCTATTGTATTGTTGCGTCACAATCAGCGGTAAAGAATTAGAACGCACGTATTATTTTGAGTTGTTTTGCTCGGTATCCATGACTTTTGCTGGCCCCGGCGACGAGTGTGGCTTTTTGTCGTCGCAACCTGGTTTTGACTAGACCTCAACGACTGTTAGATACTCAGAGGGGGTCCGCGAAGATCAAATACTAGCGAGTGTTGGCAAGCGGTGTATAAGATTGCGATCGACGACTAAATCAACTCAGGTGATGTAACTAGGAGGTGAATATCCTGCTATATCAAACAGTTCTATAGTTTGCTTCACTTACGTTTTGAACCACTGCCTTTTTTCCTGTGATTGCCAAGGATTGTTGTTAATGCTAGAATGGTAAAGTTGTGCTGGTATTAGTTAAGTTGTCACTCTTTGTACAGTCAAGTAACTTTATTATACCGATTGTACGAAGAATATAGGAGCAAGCTGGAAGATAAATAGCAACAGGGGACCGACTAAATTCGGATTTTCGATAAAATGGATAAAAATTGTGCAGCGCCTTGGTCTAAGTAATGTTTGATCAAAACGTCTGCGTGCATTGGAATCGGCGAACCATACTTTTATAAAGTACGACTAACTGACACCCCGCTCAGCGGGTTTAAAAACAAGCTTCGTCCGGTCAACCGTGTAATTTTAATTAAAAATCACCAGAAATGTACAAAAATCTTTATCAGAGTCATTAAGAAATAAAAGTGTCTGCAACCGTTTGAACAAAAGATATTCGACGCAGTTAAATGTAATCAACAACAAACTGCTGTTGTTCGTGATAAATAGCTGTACATGTTTTGTACTAAGTTTAGCACCGTAACAGCTTTGCGGTCAGTGTTACACCCGTTGCTGCTCAAACTGTATCATGCTTGACTGGTGGCATTTGGAAACATGCAAACAGAAAGTGGCGAGGCAGCCAAGCCCAGTATCAAGTTTGCGCGAATTCCTTCAAGTGTTGCAGAGTTACGGCTTGCATTATTCATTACTTGACAGGGTTTGCTTGTAATTCAGCTTGGTACAGATTAGATAAATTTGCTTGCACCGTTTGCAGATACATTAACTTCGTTGTATGTTGGATTGAGAAACATGGTTTTGTAGGTGGTAACAGCTTGTAATTCGTTGCCTTGTTGTTGACCTAAAGTTGGTCGGTGCGTACGTTCGTGTCACTTACGCAAAGGAAAGGTGGTTGCCTTTTTGGATTTAACTTACTCATAACGCGTTTTTCGACGACATTCTTAAGGGGACTAAATACATTGTAACGGGGCTATATATTTTTTGAAAGAATATGTTATTTAAGGTGTAAGTAGTACAAACTCTTATACAGAGGTTTAAAATTATGTTGTAGCAAACTTTTTGCTGGTTCTTATGTTTTTTTTTATTTGCCAACTTAAGTTCGGAGAATTTTTTGTCTTGAGATCGATTTCCGATGAAGGTGCGCTCAATTCTTTCAGACGTGATTCAATTTACAATTTGCTCCCCACACAGACGCCACCAGTTAAAGGATGTCATTCAATCAATACCAGTCAATGGCAGCCGGTTGGTTGTTTTATCAAGCGAATTGGGTTGACTGCGCAACTACATTTGTAGGATCATTCACGAAATTTGAAAACACCCATCTCCCAATCCCTTATTTGCAAAAAGTTTGCAAGAAATTTGTTGCATCTTTTTTAGAGGGATAGCGCATTAGTATTTTCAAACAGAATTTTCAAATGACAATTAAATAAACCGACAGTACATCCAGCACGATTAAACGCTTCAGTGTAGAGCATTTTTACTTCAACCATATGTAATTATTTGCTATTGCCTGGATTCTTTAGGTATTGTGTCCTGTGTGGAACTAAACATTCGAATTTCGTAAAGACGATGGGAAACTCCTAATGTGCTTTTAACACTGGCAGCACATTTTCTCAACATGTTAGTGCTCCCACGGGTTAACTAATGCTCTCAAACAGACGGTTTACGAATAATTTTTTCATGAGTTGCACTTCCAACAAGGAGAACAGCGATTACTCGAGTGTTACCATTGTAAACACCTGTCGCCATTTGTTGAAATACGCAGCACACCCTGAGCGACCGCGCCTAGACGTAATTGCATTACTGGGGTGTCGTAAATACGTGACACCAGTCGGTTGCCATGGCGAGGGCAAGGCACGTCACTTAGCAACGAAGCGGTCGATGGTGCTCGCATATGCCGCATTCTGGGAGTTGGCCGTTAAAAATTCATGAAGGATGTGGCAGTGATTATAAAGGCATGAACTAAACAGTGTGCTGTCACTACTTAGCGTTGGTGAAGCTGGGCTTGGCCGAACTGTGTCGAATGATTAAAGGCAGATTGCTAGAAAGGCAACAAATGTATGGTATTGTTATTATCGTTCCGCGTACTCTTTAGGTCTTAGAAGCAGCCCTCCCAGGTTAGGCTTGACTTTATGAGCCAATAAAAAATGTAAAAACTAGATTTATAGTTTTGGTTTTAAAATTTAAAAGAAATCTAATGCTGCAAGATTTGCAACTGTGCTTGTGGAAAGTTACGTATAAAACCGTTTTTACGTGTAAAATGACATCACTTTGTGACGTCAGATATCGGAAATATGAGTGAATGACATTACCTGTTATGCCCAAAAATATACTTGCACAGAATGCGACCCAATTAAGACACAATCTGCGTTTTTTGACATACTAACATTTATGATAGTTGTCCAACGGAATTGATAGAACAACCTCTACCAACTACTGTGCGTTGTTGTCACATCAAAAATCGGATCGAACTTATAGTTTATTGCGTCACAAAGCACTTCAAAGTCTACTTGTTAGCAAACAAAAAGACAGTGACAC
The DNA here is from genome assembly GCA_008931825.1 of Phallusia fumigata. Lineage (NCBI taxonomy): Eukaryota > Metazoa > Chordata > Ascidiacea > Phlebobranchia > Ascidiidae > Phallusia > Phallusia fumigata. The sequence goes on along the minus strand of QXVZ01020756.1, from coordinate 137,884 downwards.
ATTCTAGTCGGTCTTTTACGCTCTTTTCTATTGCGCTGTTGTTTTTACGTCGGCCGAAGAGGTCTTTTAACTTGATAGCCCTTGAAAGGTTTACTTTGGTCGAAATTTTTAAAGACAATAGCCGTTGAAATATGAAGAGCACCCGCTGCCCGTCGCGATGACCACCTTTAGTTGTTGGACCCAACAGTGCAAGGTGGTCAGAGTTGCACATGGGTTAGTTAATTTTTGTTTCAGGTTTTTAGTGTAGTAAAAACCTTCTCGTTGTGACTTCAGTTTATCGCAATACGATACATAGTGCTGAGCAATGCTGCCTAAAGTATATTTGTAAAGGACAAACGCGTTGTTAGTCGAGGGCGTACCTTTGTGGATGAGATTGCTGCAGTATGCCATACTTAAATAATGATACGTTTTTCCATTGTAGCATAAAAATACACGCCGATGCTTTTGTAAAGATGTTCAAAATTTTGACAAGCGCGGTTGTCAAGTCGGTAAAGTGGCACAATTTCAGTTTGTTTTCCCCTGTAGCGTAATTTGCCTCCTTTTTCGAGCTATTCTCAGCGATGATAACTTTGCATTAACTTACTCTGCTGAGAATAATATCGTAACCGTGCATAGCCTAGTTTTTAAACAAATTAAATGTTAAATTCGCTGCCCAATGAACTTTACCAAAATCATGCTTTTTCGTAAGACGGCCTACGTTGCCGTTTATAGAAAGTTTAAATCAGGATGGATGTTCCGCTGCGTAGAACGCAGCCTGTAGAACGTAGAATTATGTTCACAGGACCCCAGAAGACATTTGAACATCGTGTCTGAGATAACACCGCCTCCTAAATAAACCACTCTAATTCAAACCTCAAACAAGCGTAGCCCAGTGAGCCGAAAATCTAAAATCAAATTTATAGTGCTGAAATTAAACGGCCAGCGTGGGTACTTTACAGATAGGCACGGGCTTGCTATAAGGTCCTTGTCATAAACGGTCCTGTTTGCACAAACACTTGTAGATACTCTTGCTGGGGGCCTTGTTTTGACAGCATCTCCCAACACAAGTGAAAGTTACGACCCTTGACGACGGCCCGACAACAAACAACGATGAAATCACATTTCGTCCTGGAGTGCTTGAACGTGTAATGAAGTAATGTCGGGTTTGCGCTTAGCGACGACTAGACTGAAGTCATTTGTTGTATAAATTGGCGATTGCACTAGACGAGGGACTTGAATAGAGTGGAGGTAGTTAGTTTCGGTCAAATAGTTTGTTTAAACGCTGTTGCTTCTTTTTTCTAATAAGTGTAGGCTTAATAGAAATCGTGTTTTAATTTTACAATTTGTGGTTGAGGTGCAATTTTAATTTGACACCTGCCTACACTTTATTCAAGCCCCTTGTCTCGTGTAATCCTCAATTTACTTGACTTCAGTTGTTACACGCTATAGGCAGGGTTCGTTTTTTTCTCAGTGTTGAGGTTTTCAGTAATTCTATCTGGTGCACTAAAAAGGAAAGGCCTTGCAGACTGAGCCCTCTAAAAGGTTCGGATTGTTAAAAGCCAGTCTCTATAAAAGGTTTAGTGTTGTGTTTTAGGAGCCAAAGAGCACAATCAGTTTTTGTTGTACCCCGAAAGAAACATAATTTTTTTCTTACCGCACAGAAAAACCACTGAACTTTAAGTTTTTCTACTCTACTGCTAATTACATAAATCATTACCAGCATGGGTTGCTCGAATACCAAGCAAGTTCAAACTAAAGACATGACCAAGACCGACAAAGCCGACGCCGGGAGCACAGGAGAGGCCGACACTAACGGTGATGTCACTGCAGTAGAAGTCAATGAATCTGGGGAGGAGACGAGCCCTCCTAAGGAAATGGAACAAACAAAAGAGCAAGCGCCTGAAGCGGACGGACAAGCGGATTCGGGTGCAGATACTGAATAGCAAATGTGTTTTCTTTTAAAATATCAGCACAGTGACGTAACAAAGCGTCTTTGTGACGTCGATTTGCACAGTTCAGCTCGACAACCTTTTTTTCTTTAATGCAGTTTATCTTTGGCCAGCAAATTTTTGTTGTATATTACCTATTTACTGTTAATGATATTATATTGTTATGCTTATTTTGCCTCTTTTTTAACAGAAATTCCTCCAACTCAAAAAATTTTAAAAATATTTAGACATGTACAGTCCGTGATCTGTAGATTGGCTTGCTGGATCAACAATGTCACTGTGCACTTGAATGTAACTTAAAATCGGTGCTTAAAGTGTTTCATATGATCAAAATACTCTTTTAATGGTAAAAAAGACATCGTTTTTCTGACTATTTTTGTTGCTGGACTGTAATAAAAAACAAACCTAAGGCAAACGAATTGTAATCTTGTATTTGAATTGATGTTCAGTATATTATATAAGACCTGGTATAAGGGAGTCGGGCTAAAGGATAAGAAATGGCGTTACTAAGATATAGTCCTCAATGTAAACTCCCCAGAAAACTGTAATAAAACCCATAGCAAAAGAAAGGAATTTTCTTTGGTCCTATAAACTTTGAAATGTTTTTGTATAATGCCCACAAAAAAACAAAACCATATCCCCCTTAGCAACAGCAGTTAATAACCTCTTAAAAAATGTCTTGTGGTCTGTAGCCTATTGTATGGTGGGCGTTCGCAGCCCACCACTTACCCATAGGGCCTGACCTGTAATATCAAGCATAATTCAATTTACTGCCAGGCGTGTCCCGTCTTGCATCCAATGGAAAACCCGACATGTCTGCTTCAGCAACCGCTCTATGAGAAAAAAATACCTTATCAATATACGCAAATCAATGTAAGCTTTCCATCACCCTTTCAGCCTTAATAATTTTGTTGATAAATTTTTGGACTTTAGGTTGCCTAAAAGGTTTTTAACGGCTTGCAAATTGGCTCTTACTCTTCAGTAAAGCCTTTTAATACGCTTCCAAACAAAAACATTGCGACCCAGTAAATCAGTAATTTAAGCACAATTAAACATTTTTGAAATTCAGTTTTTGGTCAATTGGTAAAAGTGTTAGGTGGTAAGAAAGTTTCACAAATACTATTTGCTTACAACCAACTCATAAAACAAGTTGTTTCTCAGTCACACAAGGCCAAAACGTAACACTGACGTTTGAAATACACAATCAATTCAGCTTTGTTGTCGCTATGAGTCACTGTGTATGCAAGGTTTTCACCATTTTAGGTAACAAGTGATTAAAACAAACTACATTATGCATGAGAGGGAATTCCTCCAGAATACATCAGGCTACATGTATGTCACCAAGACAATACGATTAGTCTCGGCAAGCGCTGCACGTCTCTTTCAGTACCCAGCCAAAGTTCGCACTATGACGTCACTTAAAGTATTTGGACTCAGACATCGATTTTTGTGTTTGATTGAATATACTGGTCATTAAACGTTTTTTTTTTCCATTTTGTGCAGTGTGAGATTCCTTTTTTTATTTTTTCAATTAAATCCCAATTGACGACAACTTCACATTATTACGGCTATGAAAAGGTTGCAGTAAGGTCCTAAACTATAGCTTATTTAGCTGGTACCTAATTTCGGCACTGGTTGGAAGGTGTTTTAAATACAAATAAAGGCTGTTTCCTAAAAGTATTTAACAGCAACATAAACTTTGAGTGCACACCAATTTACTTACAGATCATACTTGGATGGGTTTATGGGCCAAATAAGCAGTTATGGCTGCACTAACCTCAGTTCCAAACACATAGTGGACAAAAATGTCAACCGTTTACATTGAAGTTTGTAACCCCGTTTTATCCAATTCCGATGCCAACAGTCATTTCACATTCTTCCGTTACAAAGCAGCCTTCCAGAACTAAGCCACCCTTAAGCGTTTATGAAATTGTTGAAATTCGATATTGGAATGACTGTCACGAGCAAGTTTAAACCCTGTAATTTTAACTCAGTAATGTGGTTGAAATATTTTCAAATCTCGTCAGGGTGAACGCGTTGTGTGGTTTTGATTCAGTTTTCATTAACATATTTCCGTTTATTCGTTTTTTTGGCGAAGATAGCTGATAGCCACAGCAGTTTGCCCCGCTACACAATATTTTCCGACCAAGCAATACGCTTTACTGCGTTATTTAAAACATTAAATCTAAGATTAAATGCTGAGTTCCAAAGTCTACACTTATTGAAGACCTCCAACGGCCCTGGTTATCAGCTGCAAACATCAATGTTTTGTAGTAAGTTAAAAATACCCAAGGAAACACACATACATATCAACTATACTGTGTTTTTCCAGCAAAGCATATTATACGTCCATTTTGAATTTAATTTGGCGTTGTGCCAAACCAAACTACGGTAAAATCCGAACCTGCAGCATAATAAGCCGAGCCAGAGGTATGCAACCTTGCAGAATGTCGGGACAAAGACACCTTACCGGTTTTGAGGGCGTCCCACTTGTATTTTAAATCGAATAAAACTACCTACCAGCAAAAAAAGACGGAAACTCTGATAAAAAATACCATAATGCTGTATAATTGCACTTTATTTCACCTTCTAGGAATTATCACCACTACATTTAAACAACGCTGTATTAAAAATATTTTTGGCTTCATACCGAGCATTTTACAACAAATATTCCATCACCCCTGAAATGGATAACGTCGCCTTTTGAATTTTAATTATCACGTAAAATCGAAAAATATCATAGTAACGAAGACAAATGTGTTGGTTGTTTTATGTACTCGTTTAAATAGGTTAATATTAGAATTAAACAGCACAGTTTGACAGCAGAAATCTATTGGATGGCAAAAATGATAAAGTTTCAACCAGCATGCAAAAACTACTGTAAGCGGCAGTTCAGACAGACATTGCGGCAAAGTCTAAAATCAATGGCATCTAAAATTGCCACAGCTAAAAAAGTCACAAAAACAAATTGACAATTTTGTGCCACATATTAGTTTTATCCGCTTTTATTACAAAATAATACCGTTTTTTTGCGCAGTACGTTTTATGCATACTTGTTATACGCAGTGTTTAAATTTAGAAAGTAAATGTGGTTGGGGTCACCAGATGCGTCACATGAAATTTACTGTTGAAGCAAGAACAAGAGGTAAAAGACACACCCGCCACCTTAAGAAGCAAATGATAAGTCATTGGGGTCGAGGAAAGAATGGTAGTTGGCTTGTGCAGAACGCTCCGGCAACGACGAAATTACCACTACACCTCTTGCTGCAAAATCGACAAACAGAAATTGCACAAAAAGCTTTTTTTGCACGCGAATCATGACAACATTGGCAACAATATTGACAAATAGGTTAATGACGTCACAGCAAAGGATAAAATTTGCTACATTTCCACACCACTATTCGATTCGCATTGCTATACGGGACGAACATTCGTAAATATCATTATGCATAGCACAAGAAACATTTTTGGTCGTTTAGGAGAATAAGACATTTTAAATTTATTCGGAGAAGGCATACATAAACGTAAGACTATTGCGGACAATCAATAAAAACACCACCAATGTGGCATACGTCAAACTAAGATTAAACTTGCATTAGTATATAACCAACTAAAAGCTTACACCGCCAGGTGGGGATAGGCTAAAGATTGTTCGAATTTACAGACATAAAAACCTGATCGGGGCGAGCGCTTGGTCGAATGGACTGAGGCGCTCGACCCACATACAGACATAAAACCTGATGGGATTCGTTCTCGGGATCATCCCGGGTTTGAACCCCGTGAAAAAAAATACTATTGTGCGTCTATACTTTGCGTAATTATAGAATCGAAAACGTATCGTGACGTCTGCAACCAGGTTGTTTCGGTTTGTAACGAATCATTTACTCCAAACGAGGTCAAAATATCGCGGTATAGTATTGCAAACTCAACGAATAAATAGGCAACTTAGTAAAAAAATTTGGCAAATTTTAAGATGCATGGTATCTTAACATTAGGCTTGTGTTTGACATAGATGTAAATATAATTCTTAACGATATTTCGGCTACAGTAAATAAAGGATACCACCAAATATACCTTAAAGTAATGTTTAACACATCTCTTAAACAATTCTGTAAGCTAACGTATCTGTAATAGTGCCATTTTAGGTAAGCGTAATGACTAAAAAATAGATTAGTCGTTTGTGCCAAGAAATGGGCGTTAAGTAAGTTCACCTGCGCGTTCCATTCTTTTAAATATTAAACATTTTTGCCTCGCAGACGTATTACTTATTTCTAAACCGAATATTTCGCTTCCTTTTTGGAACCGCGCCAAAACATATACGCAGCTGTTCCCAGGAACGGTCCGATGACGTAGACGAAAGTGAAGTTAAAGGCACTAGTGACGTCATTGAGGCAATTCCGCTGAAGGGCGTACGCGAGAAAAGGATTGGCAAAGGACCCAGTAATATCCATAACTGAAAAAACAGAGAATGTTGCCTTTTATGATGCTTAGTTGTTTTTAAGTTGTTTTTTGGTAGACAAATGAACTCTTGAACGGGTCGGGCTTTTATTATGCCCCACTTAAACTTTATAGCTGCTTCGGTAATTTGGAGCAACCAATCGGGTTTTTACATGGGATTATTGCTGTTAAAGTTTTTTGCCCAGCACAAGAGGTCAGTATGGAATTCTGCCGAAACTGCTGCCCTCCTCCGAAGCTAACATGGCGAATTGCCCCAAGTCTTTGACAAAAAAAACACCCGCCAATACATACAAAAAAACTCAATTACTGAGTTTATATTTAAACGTAAAAAATGTCAGTTTATAATAAAAGCATAACTGCTAACACAATTTGTATGTAAAATAAATACATTGTAATACAAATGTTTAAACAATCGCTGTTGTCGTCATTAGTGGTACGTGGCAGTTTTGTTTTCTTTTAAATTAGTTTTTTGTGTCTTGTGATCTGAAATGCAAAATTGATTTGCTAAAACTTACATAGGTAAGTGCCAAGAACAACCGCAATGCTTTTCAGAGAGTTCTTGACGACTTTCGTGCGAAGCGGCTCTTTGCCGCTACCCTGTGGTGGGATTCTAGCTTCAACGAACGCGAAAAAGAAGAGATAAAAGAACGTGACGGATGCCTCAATCAAAATTCCCTGCAAGAAAGTACGTTGTTAAAAGTTAATTTACCCACATTTTGCTACTAAATCTATTCAACAATCCAATAAACACCATTGAAACAAAAGTACAACTTACATACATTTCAACATTTAGGGACATTCGTCGAGTATTTTATCAAAAATATTTGCAAAAATATTCATCAAAAATATCTTTATTTCTAAGGTTAAAAGATATTTTTTTTTCACCCGAAAAAGATGCCTAAATACGAGAAACCCGCCAAAAAATAGATCGATGAACTAGTTACTCGTTAAAAAATATCTTGCTTCGGCAACGACATTAAACACTTACCATAAAAAGACTTGTATTTAAGCAATCCAAACACTGGTCAAGCACCGGTAGTTGCGTCATATGGTGTGACGTCATAAAACCGTTCCAAAAGAACTTTAGCCATTGTGTTCCGGCCACGAGGCCCACGCCCTAATGGTAAATAATGCTGTTTGTTACGTAACACAAATACAAGGTTTAAATAAAAACAATAAAACGGATCAGCGCTAGACAAGCAGAGGACGACTTGAATACATGCGTCAGCGATGTTAAAACCGGAACAACCGATTACCTTCGATAAAGTGTAAACAACCATCAGCACTTTTTAGACCACGAGATAAAAAAGCTAGCAACCGTATTAAACAATATGCCGCGACCCTCTGTTCAAATCTACAACTTTATGAGATTTACTGTCCGCTATACGATAAAAAAACACGAGTTATTACAAGACACTGGTAGTTCGCCCTTGAACTCGGTTTCAAAAAACTATAGGTTTTTTTACAAAAGCTACATACCAAGCCAAGAATCGTTGAAATACCATGTCGTAAGTAAGTTGCCAGAGGTCGCCTGAACCTGGTAAGCAGGCTTGGAGGTGACGTTTTCGTTGAGCCTTGCCTCACGAGATGCGCACTGCCTGTGCGAAAAACAGAAAAAAAACGCTTTTCTTCGGATCAAATAGTTTTTATCATTTTGTTGAAACGGTTTAGTTTAGTATGTTGGCTAAATCACAAAAGCCTTATCAGCAAAAATGCATTGTGTTTGATAAGTCAGAGCAAATTACTTTGGGTACAAAATTACTAAAGTTGCACAGGTACACTACATTTGTTTTGTCCAGTTTACACGTTAGATAAGAGTAGGGGATACAAAATAGTTTACGAAAAATTAAAGTACTTGAACAGATGCCCTCCTAATCATCCGAGCCAGAAATTATCAGAATATTTTTTTGTTGAATACAAAATTTTCAAAACGTATTCTTTTTTCTACACAGTGTTTAAAATAATTTAAGGGCATGTTGGAACAACATCAAAAAACAACTACAAAATCAGAATGCAGATTTTAAATTTTAGATTCTCATGCTAGTCACAAACGTACTTAGGCTGATTTTGTGCCAGTGATCCTCCAGTGGTTGGCATGGCGACGGCGCATAAGACGAGAAAACAAAAAAGAAAAATATGCAGAGGAAAAATGTGAAGACGAAGAAAGTTATCCGGAAGTCTCCCCACAGAGTAAGGGCTTTCTCGAAAGTGCAAACCACCAAAATAAATGCTGATAAAGCGGTGTTAACGAAATCGCTGAGGTAATCATGCATCGAGTTTGCGACGCCTGCACAAAGAAAAAGGTTTCGCGGTGATAGTGAGTAGGAAATTGTTTCTGAGGAGTAATTTTTAAAGGTGATCCTAAATATTATGATTAAAAGTTGTTAATTTTACGATTAAAAGTCAATTGCAAAATTGTGAGTTAAAACTATACATAGTCCCGAAAATATGGTGGAAAACGGGATTTTTACATTGCTAAAATTAAGCTTTTAAGAGTTTTTTACGACTTATAAAACGCCCTTAAGGTTTGATTTAATTTGGTTAACTAAAAACTTGTTAGATGTTTCGGTAAACATTTGTTAAAAAATGAAAGTGATCATAAACAAGCAAGCTTGAAAATCCCTAAAAATCGCCACATACAAGAACAACAAACTTCTCATCGTATTATGTAAATTAACAAATTCGCACCTGGTTGGGATTTTACAAACTTTCTGAAAACAGCCCTCAGTCCTTCAGCGACCGCCATTCCCACTGCGCATGCGCAGGTGGTCATTTGCAGTAACTCCACTATTTCACCCATTTTCCCGAAAAGTCAGGAAGCAAAGTACGTTTCAGTTACCTAAACTAGTAAAAAAGAGAAAAATACCATCACAATGTTTAATTTAGGTTTTGTGTTTCATCCGACTATTGCATTTGTCAGAAACCTGCATTTGTCAACTATTATTAACATGCAACGTAAGCGCACAAGTAAGTCTGCAATGTGTACTAGCGAAGTTATCCTTTGAAGCAATTACGACATACGCATGTTTGCGTAAATGTAATGCCTAGCTTTGCTGTACATAAACGCTTTAGAAAGCCGAGTGCTATTGTAGAACTAGTACAATAAATCAATAAATACTTCCAATTGTTGCTCATACCAGCATTTTATTTGACTGTCTGCTTTGTGTAACTAACACTTCAGACTGTAGCAAAGTAACTGCTAGTGACATTATAGGGTGCTGTGAGCGTCAGTAGCTACTAGAGTGCTGCAAGTTAATAATTTATGCTTAAATGAGTACGGATTGGGCAACTTGGTAATTGAAAGAGATTGTTTTTGCAGTTCCTCTGTTAAAACCAACACATAAAATGCATTTAAAAACGACTTGCATGTTGGTCTGTTCTTTTCGAAATCTGCCAATTCATCTTACAAAACGTTAAGGAGTTTATAAACAAAACATAAATTGTACTTTGAACCCTTCGCTTAAGCAGTTAAAGTTCCTGACGACATCGTCAGGATGTTATAACACACCAAACAAAACTACTTTACAGGTTGCCTAAACAGCTTTACACAAGCAACGTTAGCGTTTAATGCATGCTTCATGCTTTTCCGTTTTTGACTTTTAACATTGACATGGTTACTTGCACGAAGCATGCATGATGAACCCCATGCATGTATTCGCGTTGTACTTTGGAACTCTGCTAAAAGATGATGTCCGTACAAGTTTTCTGCTAAAATAAACGCGCCAACAATGAAACGACAAATTTGCCTAGACTCAATGGGACAGTGCATCGGCATCATAAGTTTTGTTAAGCGTCATATATTCACGTTTTTCTAATTACGAAATTTTAATGAGACTTACAGCTATTTAGCAGATCGCAGTCAAAACAACAAGCTCGCAAATGGCGGTACAACCATGGGTTTCTGTCCCTTTTTGCTGCTATTCAAACTTAGCTTTTGTAGCTTGTGCCTAAACAAAATGGGATATGAATCTGATACGTACAGTTGCATTATGTACGGATGTTACCAAAGAACATCAGTATTTCAAACGCGTAGTTAATATGGTGTCTAAACCGCTTACTATGTTACAGCGGTTGTCAGGGGAAGCAATATGTGTGGTGTCTGCGTAAATTCGGAAGTATTTAAACTGCGTATACAATCATTAAGAACGTAGAGCCTGAGCTGATCTGTATCAAACCGGTCACTATATTGCGTACACCACAGTACACAGTTTACTGACCAGCTTAAACGCAGTTTAACTCTTAAAGAAAATGCATCACAACTTCCTGGCTAAATCACCCCAAATATATGGTAAACAACCACCTATGAGGTATTAGAACCCGTCACGTAGCTGTGTCACATCTGCCTGTGGTGTGCCCCTGTCAAGTTGTGACGTAAAATACTTCAAGCTGACATTGCGCAATTTTACATTACGAGTACTTACCCGATTGGTGGTGATGAGCAGGGGGTTATCACGTAAACAAAGTTAAAAAAGTTGTGAAACTGTAAGTCCTGTGGTAACAAAGTGCTTCGTGCTACACCACAAAAACATGCGTAGGCCACCAAACTCTGCTTTTGCATTTTTTGCTTTATTACTCACACTTACCGCACATTTGGCCAAAGAACATCGCTTGAGCATGTTTAACCACATGAAGCAAACACCAACCAAACAAAAAGGACAACGTTTTTAACTGAGGCACGGCGTTTGTTTTCTCGGCTTTTGCTAGTTACTGAACTAGCATACGTTTGAACGAAATTCAACCTATTTCCGTTGGTCGGAAATGTACTAATTTCCATCCACATCTGCCGAAACCTCCATCGCAATTTTTCCTCAAATCTCCGCACTGTCGGTGCCATTTTAAACCAAAGTGAAACAATAAAACCTTGGGTACTGTTTGTTGATCAACAATGACGAATGACAATAAAAATGACCTCTAAGGGTTCTGCACAAGAACATCTTCGTACATCTATCAACAACTTTGCGCAGTCAAGCGTGACGATGTTTCAAAAACTACTTTTCTAAACGTTTCAAACAATATTGTAACGTTAACATGCATGAAAATGTTAAGGCAAGCACTTTGAGAGAGCAGTTTTTAACCAGAGTCTACAATGAGCCCTACTAGGTGGCAACATAAATTGCTTGAACCAAAGCACGAAAACCAAACAATTTTTTGTATAGCTATTAAAACTTTCGGGCAGCGTTTGACTAAATCAAAAAAGGCGTAAGCTGTCCGCATCAACCAACAAAAACAGTTCTTGCCGTTCAGACTGTTCTTTGCAAAACTTACAATGACAAACAATGTACAGAACGCTGCGTGAATTCCCTTCGTCGCCAAGCGCTTGGAATACACAGATTTTAAACGACAACGCTTGCGTCACACACAACACAGACAAAAGATCATTGTAATCTCGGTGTTAGATAAACATTGTATAACTTAATGACCTTTGTAACACTTGTTGTAAATTTGTGGTAGCACCTTAAGAAAAGACTGAATAAACAAGCGTGGAAGAGAAACAGCGGCTAACAAACAAGCTTGTCCTACTAACTTAAAGCTGTCTGATAAACTGATTTGGTAATAGTAGAATAAGGAAATTTTAAAAAATCCGCTGGACGACTACATCAAACTAAACAAGTCCTGAGACTTACAACATTTTACCTGGCCAGGTTAGGACTGTGCTTCAAAATGGTCTAAATAGCTTCAAATTTCCAAAATATTCATTTGCAGCGATTCGAAACTTTAAAAAATTGGTTTGTGACGTTTTAATTGCGGTACCGGCATAGCAGCTTTTAGAAATGGTACAACACTTTCAGCTGTAACCGAGTGCCTCCGGCTAAACCACTCATGTGCAATAAAGCATATCGTTTATGACGTAGGGGATGTGAACACAAAAATTATAATTGTTACGTCCAAAATTGTCCCGGGTAAAAAATCGTGCAATTTAAATTGATTACAAAGTCTGCGTAAAACAGTAAGCTTTATTAACACTAAATAAATGTATCTTTTACAGAAATTCAATTTTTGTTATGTTCGGTGGTAAGATTGTCATTTAGTTAACGCTGCGATGTACAAATAAAAGACATACTTTTAGTAATATTTATTTTGTATTTACGTACAATCTGTTATATAAAATACACATTACATTATAAATAAAAATCACACACCATACACATAAATTTTATAATTTCTATGTCGGGTATTTTTGGAAAATACACTTTTCATACGCATGGTTGAACACTTTTTATTAGCTGAGCAGAGAATGGTGAACGGCTGGCTGCAGTTCTAACTCCCACCCAAGCAACTTGCTCTGGGCTGTGGCCCTGGTCTGGGCTGAAACTTTAAACAAAGCCCCCTCGAGGCAAGGTAATGGGCTTTTCGCCAGTTGGTTGCGAATGGAATTTGCGAGCGGACTTAAGTGTTGTGTAATCCTATTCCTAGCCAGTCTTATTTATGTTATGCCTTATTCAATTGCAAGCCCGAAATAGTGTACATAAACAGGCAAGTATAAAATTTATGTAATTACTAGATTTAACAAGGTGAAATTGGTGCGAAGCTCTGTATCTTGAAAACTGTCAACAGTGTGTAGCTGGAATTGTGACACAATCTTCTCTGCCTTTTGGTCATATTAGCTCTCTAATAATAAATATAAATGTAATATGAGTGAAAACTAATATTTATTCACATGAATGCAATATCGTAACTTGTACTGCAATAAATTCAGAGAAGAGTTCTTAAACCTTTTAATTTTAACAGCTACAACATAAACAGGCAAGTTTGAAGAAAATAGAATTACTTGAATCATGCTGTAACACTCCAGAATATTATATATTGCCTTTGAGAACATCAGCAATTACAGCATTTAGTTGTTGTTTTTATGCATACTTAATTAGGTTTTCTAAAACCTAAACCTACCTATGGAAAACTATTGCCTAAGAAAGACAATAGATTAACTCTACTTAACGTTGTTTTTATGAAAAGAAGGAAATTAGGCTTAATTTGATTTTGTTAGAGGCATATATTTTCAACAAGAAGATACAAGCCAGTACTAGTAAGTGAGCAAAACGAGTAGAAAGTGAGCAAAACATTTTCTACGTTTGACAAATGCTGTTTTTATCATCGTTTTGGACGGATTTAAATGTACATGGAAACTTGACACCTGGAAAGGTTGTCATTTGCCATACTGTTACCCTATCATCTATATGTACTTTTGTCATTTGTTAAAAAAAAAACTGTAAACACAGTCAATAATCAATCTTTTGATATAAATAAAATTTTTCAGCTAACATTAAAAAAGTTCCAGTTCCCACCAGTAATTGGCTGTTTGATTATAAATTGAATTTAGATCCCAAGGGGAATTCACGGTTGGCTTTTTCCTATTGTGTATTAGGAAGCTAATCAATGTACTGCTTGGAAAATAATTGATCGAGTCACCAGTTATTCTACACTAAATACAATGTGCGCCTTCATGTAGTGGTCCTTGGTCTATCAGCCAGAATATTACTTTGCCAAATTTTGCAAACAATAATCTATCTGTCACAAAGCTCTAATCAGTCTAATCAGGTATTCACATAGACATCAGTTATTCACATAGACATAATACCAAAAATACAGCCATTTTAAGTCACCAAAAAGATGAGCTGAGACTTACCTTTTTTTGGTGCATAAAATATAAAATTTCAATTGCATAGTTATTATGCAGCTGTTTGTAGGATTTTTATAACTGGTGTGTAAACTTGTGGTTATTTACATACCATTGGATTTTGATTGACATATGTCATCACTTTGTCATGGGGTCTTGTGTTGACAACTTGGACTGTCCAGGTTTGGACTTTTGTTGTGATGGAATATGCTGTGATGACCCATCTGGGTATATTAATCTTGGGTAAGAAAAATTGTTTTTTGATATTGTCAACAGTTATGCAGTTTGATTTTTTCTGTTTTTTTACACAAAAGTTCTGTATATATCAAGTTACAATATTTTATTTACAAAAAATGTACTGTTGTTTTTAAACAGACACTGTGTCAAAGTCCCTATATTTAACGGATGGTGTGGAAAATGCAAATAAACTGTGTTGATTAGATTTTTTCTGCCATGCAAACCTTGTGTGTCCAAAATTTGTCCTTGAACCACATGGTTCAGTTAAATATCATATTTTGTTTGCAGCATTGGGGTCATCATCGCAATTGTTGTTGTGATATTTGTTTGTATCGGAGGATGTGTTGTTGCAATTTGCTGTTGTTGCAAGCGTCAAACGAATCAAGGTTATGTCCAGACAAGACAAAATGTAACAACTACCACAGTCCAAAATGTCCAGCCTGCACCAAGTAAGACATAGGTTTTGTTTTCCTTAATCAGCCTTCAAACATAAATTTGATTTAACTTTATTCCCAAACTGTTCCACCAGACAATGGCTTCTATTTTGATGTGTATTTTTACTATCTTTTGTATTAATGTACAGAAGCACGAGCAACAGATTTAGAGTTTTCATACACACTATTTACTGATTTGAGAACAGGGTGACGATACAAAAATTGAAACAGGAAAGCGAAATGTTTGTTTTGTCATGTTTATTCTTTATGCGGGATTGCAATTTATTTATTATTTGTCTATCTAATGTTTGACAGTCTATGATCCACCTTTTCTGTCAATGATTTTCCTGACGAGTTCAATTTGAATATTTGTGCCCGTGCATGATTAATGGCAATGCTTATTACTAATTTATGACTGCCTAGTATTCTTCTCACTAATACTCAACAAGAGTTTTTTTGGTGGTTCATGTGACAGGTATTGAGAACATACAAGTACACACACTTAGTCCTAGATATTTTGTTCAAGATTGGGAACTTTGCTGTGAGGATTATTACATTATTGCAGACATTTTTAAACTAAATACTAGGCTGTTGTAGATTGCATTTTTATGTAATTATGTTTACAGACAGGCACAATGTAAAAGGGCTATGTAAAAAGGTAAAAAGGGCTAAAGAACATTAAGTAAAAGTCTGATTCAAAGCTAGTGAACTATTTTGTAAAATCTCATTTGTGATTGGTGTTTTTTCCTGAAACACTTTTTTTGTTTTTCAGTGGTACAATACCCTGCAGGTGCACCCCCTTACCCTCCCAGTCATCAACATGCTCCATACCCAATGGGCCCTGCTTACCCACCTGGACAGCAACCTTTAGTTCAACAAGCCAATCTTGCAGCAGCAACAACACCCATGGGTCCCCAATATCCCCCTGCAGCCCCACAATCATTCCCTGCCTATCAAGCCCCACCACCAACTAACCCCAACTATGTTGACCCCCAGTACCCCCAAAAGTTTGATAGTAATGCCCCTCCACCCCCTTATTCTGGCTGATTGTGATGTACAAATTGTGTGTTTATTGTTTCTAAAATGATGTTCTTAGTGCACTTGGAAGGTCCATATGTTGATTTATACACAATACAGCCTCAGTTGGCACTTATACAATGAACAAAATATGTTTAACTTAGTCAAACACATGGTGCAAATTCACCTACTTTGCAACTGATCCATTGACTAAATATTAATGTTGCTTAAATGTGGTGGTGCAGTTTAAATATTACTAACTGAAAGTGTTGCATTTAAGATATGTTTTGCAGCAAGCATTTTTCTTTTTATTCTCCTTTTCCTTCAGTTTTGTAACGAAGTAATATTGCATTTTTTACTTTTCCACTTTAGTTGTTGTCAACCTTATTTGTTGTTGTTTTTGTGGTGGCTTTTCTCCAGTGCTTTCTTATCACTTCAACACATTATAACCATGTATTGCCATTTCGCCCACTTGAACATTTAGTTGATTCCAAAGTTTTTGGTTTCCAGCATCAAACCCAACAAATTATGTTTTTGTACAGTCAGTCTTTGTGGTTGAATCTGATCTGTAACTCATGTAAATGTTTTTTCTGTAACTCATGTAAATGTTTTTTTTTACCTCGAATCACTGCTAAATCAATTACACAAATTTAATGCGTGTGACATAAAATGAAATTAATGACCACATGTGGGAAATCGCAAAGTTTGTCAGGTTTAGATGATAAGTGTAAAAGCGAGTCGGTCGATTTAACCATCAATCTTCAACATTACCTTTTTGACTTCCTGATTTGCGCCACTGACCTTACGGTGCCGTACATTGTGTTTGACACGTGTATTTGTCGTGACGTCACAGTACGACGTTTGGTGTGTGCTGTAGCGTTGGTTTGGTCTTTGCCTTGTGTTTTTATTCGCCGATTGCAAGTATAAAATCGTCTCTGCAGTTTATTGTAATCTTGAGGAAATGTGTAAGCCTTATTCGGTCCGTCGAGCTATACTAGTTATTGTGTTTGAACGACTCGAAGAGCTGCCTCTGCTATCTTAACTTTAATAAGCCCACCTAGGTTTTGTGTTTATGTCCAGTGGGGCGTTTGTCCTCTACCAATTCACCCCAAGTCCATTTAAGATACGTTTTGTACTCGTTGATTTTTTGAGCAAAAAATAGCATAACAAAAGGACGGGAATTGTTTGTCTCAAGTAAAAACAATATCAACTTTAAATCACACTCTATTTGTATAAGATACTGACAATACTTACATTTTTGGCGACGAATATACATATAGTTTTTAGTAATAGTTAAGGGTGAACGTATGTCAAAAATTTAAGTTGCAGTACTATTAATATATGTGCTTACTTCTTTCTTGATGCTGCGTCAACCAATCGTCAAAGTTGGCGAATAAATTGGGGATTTTAGAATGTTAAGTTGCAACGCTAGATTTCTGGATTACAGTTATTTTATGAAATATGTGAAAATAAATGTTATCGTTTTGTGTGCTACTTTCCCTTTTACATGCCAAGGTAAATATCAAAATGTACCGATCAAATATAAAACATGTAGACTAAACGGACAACTACATGTTTGGCATAGGCTACACTGAAAGTTCGCATCATCCTGTCGTAGGTGTGGCATCCTTTGGTTGAGGTTACATAAAACCAGCATACCGGCCAATTCCATTGATTTGATCGGCTGTTGTTCTAGTGTTGCGTATACAGGACATTCACAGATTCACTTGCGTGATTTCTTTTTGTTTGTGCGTTTTTTCTTTCCTGAAGCGGAACTGCGCTTGGTGCGGCGTTTTGCCTGTTCCCCTGAGCGGTGGTCAGGCTTGTGATGAAGAGTTGAAGCTTTCTTCATGAAATTTAGGTCTTGTTGGTAATTTCCATGGTAGGGCATCGTGTAAAATCCATTTGCCTGTTGACTGACCGGGTGCTGTGGGACAGCTTGGACAGCTTGTAACTGGGAGGGATCGAAATAAACACCAGTGGCTGGGTCGTACAGCATGATCTGATTAGAGCATGCCTGCTGCAATGTTCCATGCATGTTTGTAGTGTTGTTTTCACCCAAATTTGCTTGCTTCTCGACTGACTTTGAACCATACCTTTGTCCTTGTACATGACTGTAGCGCGGCAAAGAACTGTCTTGATTCACGTGACCATATTCGGGGGCAAGACTTGCATATGCCGGTGGGTTCATCTGCTTTGTGGGTGCGGGATACGGTTGTGGCGTTTCGATTCGTGCAGCATGATCCATTTCTTGGTTTTCTTGCGCATAAACTTGAGCTGCGAGGCTTGTGGGTTCTGCCAATGGAATTAACATTCAAGAACCAATAAAACATTTTTAGCGATTTGTAAGCGTGTGTTCCACATGGGCGTAGCGAGGGTGGAAGGTGCGAAATGGGCTATGGCCCCTCCTGAATTTTGAAATTTTGTACATTAATGTAGGTTTCCCCTCGAATGAAATCTGTTTTAAATTAAGTTTGGGTTGCTTGCCCCCACATAACACATATAACAGTACAACAAAGAAACTTGTTTATATGGAGGAAACTCGAGGATTGAAAATTAATAACTCTTACCCTTTTCTGTTTCGGATTGGACTTTTGATTTGGCTTTTTTACGGGAAACTTGACGAAGTTTTAGTACGATAAGAATGATGAGAGCAAGCAAAACAAGCCCTCCCACAGCAATCCCAACAATTAATTCTAGTGGAAGTAAGAGAGAGGTTGTTTCCCCCTTCTTCTTCTTTTTCTTGTTATAATCTAAAAAATCATGTGGTATATTTGTTAATATGACAGGTAAAACGAAATCTGTAATCCATACAAAAAAAACATCGCTATACGCAAAGTCTACAACCGGCGTTATAAGACTTTTGTGTGTAAAAACAATAAATAGTAAGCAAAACGTGAAATGTAGTATTATATTGATTTAATAACATGCCCTACTTTGAAGGTTGTAGTTATTGTTGTTTTGTGCCGGTCCATAATGAACTCGATTTCGGTTCGTCTGGGACGGTCGATGTCGGTCTAAAAAAACTAATGTTGGAACAAAACAATCCGAACAGTTTTAACCACTCGTCATAAAGCAAGAAATTCATCAAAAAGCCGGGAGCTCTTTTGCAATAAATTGTTTTCTTTGTTTAAAAATGTCCACACATTTGCCAGATCCGTTGGGTTCTGGAGCAAATCCACAGGTTTAAAATCCCGTCGTGATATTGTAAACGGTATTGGTGCATGCATTTTTGACTTTGCACCCGAGGCCATTTTCTTCCAGGAAAAACGTCGATAAACGACAAAATTGCTCTGGTGATAAGATAATTTGGCTTTGAATTGCACTTAACCGTCGCAATCGACTTACTTGTGCCTGTCTTCGTGTTGGCAACGTTTCTTCTGCCTGATGTTGGAACCGTAGGTCGAATGGGTTTTCTAGGAGCCACCCTGAAAATTGTCAAAATAGAATTTTATGGTCAAGTTTATGTTCAATTCATGCATAACACAAAACCCTAACGTAACTCGATATGCCTGATTCTGTTCAGTAAGAACTATACCTACATAAAAATTCACTATTAGCTGTATGTATGTTTTAATTTGGCTGGAATATCTGTTTTTCCTCAGATAAATCAGTTATAGTTCTTACATATGCCAGACGCCATTAAGTGTGTCTATATGTCAGACGCCATTTAATATGTTGCTATGTCCGTCTCGGATATCTCACCCGGCATGTCAATCACAATTTCAAAACCGTTTTCGGTAAAACAAGCTGACGCATAAAATTCGGGACATTTCGACTACATAACAACAATAAAAAAATTTGTTTGTTTGCTTTTAATTTTTTCACCCGGAATAGTTTTTTAAAAGTTGTGTTCAGCTTGTAGATCTAGAATTTCCAGTTTGTTGCGACACATGACCAATAACCGACCTTTTGTGTGCGCACGTAAATTCATCAACGTTTAACAAAAACTTGCTTTTGCAATAATTGGCAGCTTTTCGATATCACTTCGAAAGTGCAAAGCAAATTTGTACTTCTCGTAATTATGTTTACTCTTTATACTAGAACTGTTAATCGCATATCGGCTATACAAACGCATTAAAATACTTGGTAGATTGACAAATTTAATTCATTTTTTCTGTATTGTTCAAGTGTGTTGTTTTAAATTTATTGCATTAAATTCGGCCTCGTTCAAGCAATGTTGTTATGTTACTTTATAAACACATAAAAAACAAAGGAGTAAAGGCAGACAACACCAAACCACCCATTCAATTCCGAGCCTTAATTCACGTTAAACAAAAAAAGTTTGCAATTACCTTGTTACTGCAGACTCTTGACCGGTTGGTCCAAATTGAGCGATTGCGTTCTGCAATTGGTTTCCGACGAGAAACATATCCTTCCCGTTTCTCCAGTTCGGTGGGCGAACTGTTAATTGTAAAACAAACAAGAATATTATCACAAAACCAACATTATTAAAACGTGGTATAGGGATCAAAGATCGCACAGCAGTACTAGTAAATTGTCCGCGAGCTGAATTTACATATTTATTGCCAATTAATATGTCTGTGCCCCTAAAATGATGAAATGATATATTAGTGCCCAAAACCTGTGCGACTTAACTGCATGAGGTACCCTCTGTTGTATTAGTACCATGAATGTAAGATTTCAAAAAAATAGCATTGACTACTTTCATTTCTTTCATTAATAATTATAAACTAAAACAACACTCTATCGTCATCTTAAAAACATTTCGCGAGAATGATTGTTCCAGAAATTCTTGATATGTTTCACACATTTTGGCACTTACGTTCAGCACTAGGCGTCTCGTCACTCTCAGTAAATTCCATTCGAAAACCCCGATAGTTTTCAGTAGACTTGGAATTTTGTACTTCCAACTGCACAACTACAAGGTTGTCTGAAAACAAAAACAATTGCGTTTGACAAATGTTTGTCCTATTTGAAAAATATATTGCGATAATAACAGGAATTTTTATCGGGAATATTAACTTTTTATTAAAAATTCTGTGATGAAAAAATAGTGTAGGGCCGTGTAGGATTAAGACCCGGTGAAATATAATATCTGTGGGTTGAACTAAAAAATCTGGGTTTTGTTGTTTCCAAATCCAACAAGAAAAAAAGTTGCGTTGCAACTACTTTACCTGGCGAAACTATAGATTGCAATCCAGTGTTGCCACAAAACGGACCCATCTTGTATTTTAGCGAGGATAAAACCATGACGAATTGTTCCACGCATTCACCACCATCATTTGGACCGATCAGATAAAAGTCACGAAAATCGATTCGAACTCGTTTTCCGGGTTTGCTTTGAATTCTGTTCGATCAAGTTTCAATATATGTTTTACATAGAAAATGTGATTGGTATAAAAATTAAGACTCCTGTTCGAATATTTAACTTTGATCCCAAAAAAGTTTTGAATATCTTTTTATTCTAGATTTTGTGTTAGACCTAAAAAGTCACAACGGTTGTGCCAAGCTTTGCCACTAAAACTAAGCTTTTTTAGAGGCATCGCAAAGTTAGATCAAAAAGTTATTCGCAAAAAAACATTTTATTACTACTTTGTAACAATAGACAAGCTTGTGCAGGGGTTGTATAGTGTATGTACAAGAAAAATGTGGAAAACGTATTTCTAGCATCGCAAAAAGTATGTTAATCGGGTCCTTAATCACACCGGAACTGTAAATAATCCGCCAGTATAGCCCTAAAACAAAATTAAAAGCACTAACGTCCATGTGCATTGTCGATACGATGGAAGACCATGCGGATAGCCTGGTGTGATGATTGCTTGTATATAGCTGTTAGCAATTAATGATGTCTGCTGGCAACCGTTCGACGGTTTATCCGGGTCCGTAGAGCAGCATTTATCCGCGTCTGCAGGATAAAATAGTTTGTTTTTGTCACGTAGCAAGCATTAGTTCGAAACTGAAATAGTGTGAGGCCCGTGGTGTATGGAACTTTATATCATTTAAAACTTTCGGTCAAAGATTCAAGCTGCAAAAATGTCAAAAAATTGTGCCTAGTCTTTTTGCCTTTAATTTTTCTTCGCTATTATTTGTTTCTCATCAAACCTACATTTGTCGATTTGTCTTTGCACGATCGAACCTACCGATCAAGTTTGTCCGATTGGATTAAATTTCACTTAATAGTGGCCGATATAAGGTAGCCTGCGGGTAAATATACGAAGCCAAATATTGCCAACCAGTTAATCTTACAAACATTTTTATTGCATTAGGTTTATTTCAAAATAAAACTTTTTTAAACCATTACGGACGAAGAATAAATTATTTCGAGGTAACCTTAATTTGAAACAATCAGTATAGTAAGTCGCTTTAAAAAGTACTTGTTTTTCGGTGTGCTATCGTTGGTGTTGCATTTTTGGTAATTGTAGAAGACTTTTTAAAGCTGGAACGAAAGACAAGCAGGGCCGCGCAACGAAATGCAGTGAAACTATTTGGCATCATTCACAAAATTATGGTAATAATGTGTTAATGGGTTGAAATATTTATTGGTTACATCGTAGTTTTAAAAAATCCGGTAGGTGAACAAATTTGGCACCCACCTTGCCAGTGTTCCTTCCAAATGTGAGAAAGTGATCCACCAGAAACAACAGATGTGTACAAAGTTAAGGCAACAGCCCAATGTGCCATTGTCTTTGCAAACAACATATTTGCCTGCGCAAATTAAACGCACAATGCTCACCGCCTATGCACTGTAAAACATAGTTTTTGTAATATTGAAAGACAGAAGTAAATACACTTCTTTCTGCGTTACATAATTATGCCAGACACAAGAAGATTTGGGGCTAGATTTAAATCTTTTTGTTTAACATTACCACATCCTTGCAAAACCACTGTTAAAGCAACACTAATGCTTCCAATTATCCCAAAGTAATGTGCTTGCTCTTTTTTAAATCTGTTTTAAAGGTTGTTTTCCAACGTAAAACACAATATTTAATCAGCTTTTTTGCTTACTTGGTAAAACTAAGTCGTCTTAATATCAATTTATTTTCTACCTAATGTAAGCAAAAATGCAGTTCTCATTCTGACATCAAATGGATAGTTTTGCTAGTCCAAAACAGTCGTTATGACAGTTTCGAGCTAATTTGCCCAAACTAGTTCTGCATGTCAGATAGCCCGAAGGCATAAACAACACGTAGAGATTGTGAAAATGACGACGATGGTTAAAACACGCAAAACCGCTGTGTCGTACACGAGGTATTGCGACTTAAGAGTGGACGCAACGTTGAAACCGTATCGGTGATATCGATAGTTTCTCGTATTGTTGTTTCTCAACTCTTCAGGCTAAAATCCAGCTAAAATACATTGCCCAAACAAACCGGTTATAAAAGTTTTACTTAATTTGTTTTTTGTTTGGAACATATTGACTTAAAAATATACATTGCGATTTGATAGGGTTAATCGATTACAGTAGAATTATGGTCAAAAAAGGATAATATGAACGAATGTGTGCCCAGAATTAAATCGAAACGACAAACATACCAAATACTTTAATTCCTTTTAAAAATTGCAAATTTCGTATCGTGCAAGGAAGCACCTTGGATGCCACTCGACTGTCAACAATTTTAATTTATTTTTGCCTTGACGCACCTTTGTGGACTTTGTTGTTTACACATCAAAACCTGCTGACCTGGCAAACTGATAACACCACTGAACCAACATAGTGTGATAATAACCTGGTAAACTGATCCGGTATACAAAACCAGAAGCCGTGTCTAGTAAAAACGAGCATGTTGTTTGTAAGGCGAAGTTGTTGCAGTTTGTAACTGCGCTTTTCTGTTAAGTGTTAAATTTCGACGGACTTTTGATTCAGACCAATTGCTACTAAAACTTTTGGTTGCGGTTTAGCATTTTTATTCATAAAAAAATGTGTTTTACCCATTCATGCACTAGAATGTGACGTGTATTGTTAGAACATAGTTTAAACTTTTTGCAAAACAGCATGAAAAATAAATATCTGTGATTAGAGTCATTGTGACTTTTGCACTTAGTAATTAATATAAAACAATATTTGATTTGACGGTTGCTGATGAATTTTTGATACGGGTTATGATTTTTTTGCACTGCATGCACACGAAAAAATGATGTATGTACACAATGTGCACGAACTGCGCAAACGGAAAATGTAGGCATAATGTGCGCAACATGTACATTCGTAAAATAAGCACAATACGCACGAAGTGTGCAGTTGGAGTAATGTGGCCATGATGTTTGCGCACAATTTACAGCAAAATGTGCAAATGTGAATATGTGAACTTAAGAATATGCACACGAGTTCCTGATAGGGACACAAAAATCTGTGTAGCATAGTATTAAACAGGAGAGAATTAAAGAATGCAATGTGCTGGTGATTGACTCACTATGCAATAAGTGTCACGAAGCGATTTGTTTTTCTAATACGGTAGCTTTTCACGTAAACGCGCTCCCCTAACATAAATATATCAACCCAAATTATTTTTCTTTGTAAAATACAGTTGGTTATCGATACGTTTGCCCAAGGTCACGGTTAAGCGAGTATGCCTATGATCTGGAACCGTCCACAATTTAAGGAGTTAACAACTACTATAGTAACCGCATATGTTAGTTTCCAGGATCTGTCATGATGTAGTTGTGTTGGCCAGCGATAACCGGGATAGACTTGCCGGGGGTTCGAATCCCACTCTGAGCAAGATTTCCACAACCTAATGTGGCATGTAAATGCTTGGTAGGCCGGCTGTATTTCAGTTACTCGCATCTCGCAGGCATGGCGCAATAGCTTGTTTAAAATGTGGCCGTCATGTTTGCCAAGAAGGATGTTTGCCAAGTTCAAGAGGCAAACTTTGACGCAACTTAACTCAGTGGTTCCCAAGCTTTACTCACGTACCATGCTCCTGGTTTCGCACTGTGTTCGCATACCACCTACTGTAAAAATACTTTGCAAATAAACAATGTCATTATCGCTGCAATCATTAAATGCCTTATTACAAGATCTGACCGAATCAATAGCTTAGCCAGGCCAAAATTTTGGAAGGGCCAAATATTTCCAAGGGTAACCTACATAATGTGCGACTTAGAGATTTTTTCATGGATAACCTACCTTGATGTACAATTTTGAAATTTAGGGGCATTGCTTATGCCCATGGACCGAATAACTATTTTGCGAGATTGTGAAGTGATAAATACAAAACTATAATAAACAACAAACATTATGTGGATTCCTCTACAGGAATAACCAAAACGTTTGCGTGCCAGTTAAAGGACTTTGCGTACCACAGGTGGTACCCGTATAGTTTGGTAAGCACTGACTTAACCTGTGTCAACAGTTTTGTGGATTTCAGAGACATTTTAATCACCCAAAGGTTTTAAAACTTTTTACTCAACATTGGCAACATGGCAAGCCCAAACGTTCTCACGGGTCCGTTGGAAACTGTTTCTCTCAAGGCTCCAGACCTGCATTCCTGCACGACAGAGTAAGTTTGCACGCATTGCATACAAGAAAATATTAGCCGATAGACTTTGTCGTGCAAGATTTGAGCTAATTTCAAGATTATTTGGTTCAAATCGATATTGGATATATATTTTATTTATTTCTTCGCGGGGTATTTTTTGCAGTTTACGATAAATAGATAAAAACACTTTGATATTGTTTTAGTTCCCTTTCGGCTGTGATTGTCTTTTTTAATTGGGACCCAATCTTAAAGAAAAGAAAATGTATTTAACTAATTTTTGTTCGCAGAGAACTTCTCAAGTACTTCGAGAACGCGTACAGTCTTGAGGAATGGCTTTTTACTTCAATCGCAAGTAAGTGTTCTGCTTTGACGTTAATTGTTACAAACACAGCTGTTTACGTCTTAAACGGGTTTTCTTCCGAGCCTTGTAATAACAAACGCACGTTTGAAGTTATTTAACTTTGAGAATAAAGCAAATGTTTTTATAGGTGAAGAATATTTGTACAAATATCCGGACAATCTGCGTCTTCCTCTTATCTTCTATTACGGACACACGGCTGCGTTTTACATCAACAAACTGATGTCGACACCATTTCTCACGGTAAATCATTTTTCATCAAAAATTACTGCCACCCTGCATGGCTACCTTAAAGGCTGAAAAAATGTGAAAGTGTCAAACAAGCGATTGCAGGAACTAAACTCACATTTTGTTTTTCTCATTTCTACTCGAAAGTGCTGGGCTCAATACCGATGGTCGAGACACAAAACTGGAAAAATGTCACAATTTTTTTTAAATGTTTAATGTGTTTTTTTGCGCATTACACTGTTTATGTCGGAAACAGTTTAGGTAGCGATAGCTGTTGTACATAAATTACAAGATTAAAGTGGCTGAGAAGTCACTACTGTTCGATTTTCGTGATAGCCCAAACTTAATTGTGCCTGGAGTACAAATTGTTTCCACGACACTGTAATGTTCATGGGCATAAAAACTTAAAGAAAGGGTTTGTAAATCGATTTGTTTACAAGAGTTCTTGCCTGCCCGTCGAATACTGCTTTTCTGAGTAGTAAAAGACCCATGTGTATTGTCACTGGTAGCCTACGACCAACCTGGTCGAACACCGGCAGGCAGCTTGCCTGCCTTTCTTTGAGGTCACAGTTTAACAATCGTTCAGTCAGTGTGGTCTGGTTTACTTTCGTTTCACCGACGGTTTGCAAAAGTATGTAGAAACATACTGCAGGTCATTTACTTTCATTACAGCCGACGACTGAATTGTCGCTCGATCGCTGCCGGATATTCAAACTGCTCACAATCAAAAGCATGGTTTGCATAAAAGATGTGAACTAAATGCAACAAAGTCAAACTATTTTGTGTATTTCGCCATAGATGTTTCCTCAATCTCCATCTGCCTAAGCATGACTTAATTGATTTTAATTGCATTTAATTTGCAGACACGGGTAAACAGCAAGTTTGAGACAATGTTTGAGACAGGAGTGGACGAAATGGCTTGGGATGATACAGAGAATTACAGAATGGGAGGAAGTCTTGACTGGCCAAGTTTGAAAGAAGTGGTTGAGTACAGAAGACAGGTAAAGTAGCCCTTGGTTCTCCACAGCACTAGGTGCAACTTTATAGGTGTACAGACAGATACGAAGTGAAAATATACAAGATAGTCGACTGGTATAAAACATGTCACCCGAAAATACGAGCAAATTTCGAAACGTCGAGATCCTTCACACCAAAATAATAACCTTGTACATACTTGCGCATATAGTACATAATTTAATGTTAATTAGTACGGTACCCGGGTATTAGTTTAAACGGTATTTAATGAAAATAGCATTGTAATAACCAAACATGTTTTGTCGTGGCAACGAAACCCAAGGGTTTGGGGTCAAGCGTAATATCACCCTAATGATCTAAAAAAAACTTTTGCAGGTTCGAAATGTTGTACGAAATGTGATCACCAGCAACAAACTGACGTCACCGATAGCCACTGACTCCCCCTGGTGGGCGTTGTGGATGACGATCGACCACCAACGGATCCACTTTGAACTTAACACTGTTCTGATTCGTCAAATGCCATTGAAAATGATTCAGAAGCCGAAAGGGTGGAAATACGCCGCGTTCCATGCAGGTTTGTTGGTTTGAATTGCAAGACAAAGTGTTTTAAGTCTTTGAAATTTACACAAAACATTTTGGTGTTAAGGGAGCATTTTTGTGTCTTTGAAGACCTTTCGGGCTGAACTTTATTAGAATTTTTTTCAGGTACCAAACTCGTTTAAAAACCTGCTTCAAGGCTGAAAATACGTCACTAAAACTGCGCATACCTTATGAATTTCAAACAAAATGTGTTCCAGTGGGATATTTACCTTAGAGTTTCAAAGCGACAAAATTTTCATTGAACTTTTATGTTTAAGATGTGCCGGTCAAAGGAAACTCCATGATACCACAATGTGGTGGGACTGTGAAATTAGGCAAAGACGCCAATTTTCCAACATTTGGGTGGGATGTACAATATGGAAGCATGACTTTGAAGTAAGGAAAACCACAAATTTGTGAAACACTACAAATTTGTATCTCCACCATTGCGGTTGTAACAGCATTTAGGATTTCGCTCTGAAAGCTGACATGTGTAGCATGCAGCGTGCAGCGGTATAGCGCACGGTCTTTCCTGTGTAGGTCAGTTGGTAGAGCGCCGGTGCGGGTAGGCTGCTAACGGGGGTTCGAATCCCACAGCAGGCTAAATTGATTCTAGCCTAGCCTTACCTAATGGAACTGCTGGAAATGCCGATTCTAATTCAAAGTCGACATAAAGCCCTTGGCTAGCGTACGGTAAATGAAAGCCCAACGAGTAATTACTGCTTGGCCGTGTAAATTGCATGCAAGGGATTCCAGAACGCTACAAAATATTCCGGACGCCGTGCAATCTTTATCCGGATCCGCTTGTTATCATACGAATTTGCCCTCTTTATCTACTAGTGTCCCCGACTTTGAAGCATCCCAGTACTTGGTAACAAACAGAGAAATGCTAAGCTTTGTCAAAGATGGTGGATACGAACAACGAAAGTTTTGGTCAGATGAGGGGTGGAAGTGGAAGGAATCGCAGAAAGCAAAGTAAGTCATGTCTCGGTTTTACATTTTCCCACCTATCGGAGAAAGATTAAAACAATGTTTTCTCTTTTGGATTTTTTCAATTGTTGATGAAAAATTAGGGAATTGTCGAATATTTTCAAGGGATACGTTCTAAACATATTCTAAACTTATAATAGACTTCAATTTTATCGCAGGGAACAAAAAAACCCTTGATACCCAAGCGGTGCACCGTTTTCACAACCAATAATGGAGTACAGTATAGCCTAAACAAAAACCATACCTTCTCATTTTTCTGAACCTGCGACCATGCACGCACTACAGTGCATCGACGCAAACCGATTAAGAAATTCTGGTTTTGTACAAAAGCATATTTCTTTACTCTCGTCTTTCCTTAGAAAAACTTTCTAAAAAATCGGCACTGTACCCGTCCAGTTAGGCTAATAGATTTTGATAATAACCTAAATGCAGCATGCTCGAATAAAACTTAATTCTGTTGTAGACACCCTTCGTTTTGGGTATGCGACAAACAATGCAAGTCGAAATGCGGCGGAGATCTGGAGAAGTATAGTCACTGCTGTTTGACAGACAAAGATGCACCAAAAAACAGCAGCTATTTGTAAGCAGATTTTGTACAAAGAATGTTTGCCTCAAATTATTTTAGTTTTGACTTTTGTCTGTAGTTTTAACTGGAAGTAAAAAATCCAGAAAAACCCTCCACCGTCATTTTCGCTTTCTAATTTTAAGCTATCGAGCAATGTTTGACGAGTTTGAGCTTCCGATGGATTGGCCAGTGGAAACAAATTACTACGAAGCCAAAGCATTCTGCGCTTGGAAAGGAAAGAGATACCGTCTTCCTACCGAAGCAGAGTTTAACATCATACAAAGCCTTTCAGCCCCCGACCCACTGAAGCCCCAAGTTGACCCCATTTACAGTGAAAATGTAACAAAGACTTACAACCTTAATCTGGCATACGGTTCATCAACGGTAAGCTGATTGATTAGGAATAAAATGAAAGCTGGTTGAATATTTTTTACACCAGATATTCTGTCGAACAATGTGTTAAACTTTACTGGGATTAGGATACCATATAAGTTGTTGTCAGATTGTCTGTTGGTGATGCTAATGCGCAGACATGTTTCACAGTTGTTGAAAACTTTGAAAAAAGTATCCTCATTACATTTCGCTTCGCATAGGTTTGCATTGAATAAACTAAAGAAGACGTCTAACTTGATCTGGCATTACTTTTTATTTATTTGTCATCAATTTTGTAAACAGTAGACCCCTAAACTCAGGCAAAGAGCCTCTTAAAATTAACCCAAGGCATTCTTAATTTTTAGAATGACGTCTATCTTAGAAACCTGTAACTTAACTTGTGTCAATAATAGAGCAACATGAATTACAACCTCTTGTAATGTTCAGCCTGTAAACCTCTATCCACCTTCTGCTACCGGTTGTTACGATGTGAAGGGAAACGTATGGCAGTGGTTAGAAGATTATTACAATGGATTGCCAGGTTTCAAGACAAACATTTACTACGATGATTACACCACGAACGCGGTGAACTCGGAATTCACAATGCTTATGGTGAGGTTAAATCCCCCAGTTTTATAATGTTCTATGCTTGTTCTGTTGCGTTATGACGTCATAAGGGATTTAACAATGGGCGTAACAATGCCTTTGTCTTAATGTTGCACCACGTTTTAGCTACTAAGTGCAAGTCATTCTTTGATTAAAGCTGGACTCGAAAGTTGTGCTTTTGGTATCTCTTAACGCTAAGCTTGAGGAAACGATATGGACGTCGCACTTCTTTGGCCGTGCGGGAAAGTTAGAACGCGACAGGGGACTTCTATTCGAGCAGTTTGCAAATGAGCCACGGAACTAGGTGAAAATGTTAGAATTGCAATTATCATCCAACTACGATTATTTTGCCATGCTGGGCAGGCTGGAAGCTGGGCTTCATCGGGTGAATACGCGTCAAGATTCTACCGCAATGGGTTTCGTCGTCACTTCTTTCAACAGGCTGGTTTCCGACTTTGCAAATCACTCAAGGAAGATTCTCCAGTCAAATATATGCCACCGACGCCAAAAGGTTACATGATAATTCCATAAGCTTTACGTATCGCGTCACCAAAAAAATTTTAGCTAAAATGAATTTAATTTTTCCATGGAATAAAATTTGTTGCCCTTTCAAACACCATTCTGCGCATTTCGCAAGGAATTCCTCCCCAGAGAGAAATTTCATGAGTTAAGGGGAGGAATTTCGATTAAGTGCTTCATGTTCAATGCAGTATTTCTTTTCACGTGGACCAGTGGTTTCAAACCGTTTAGTAATACTTAGCATCACCGCTGTTGCCAGCCTGCATATACTGCACGCGTGACCACTGTGGCCAACCCAAAATAAGTGACATATAGCATGCGGCAAAATACGATTTTTAAATTGGCTGTTTAAACGTGGTCATTGTTATTAATAACTTTTGTCCAGTCTTAAAAATATATATTTTTCAACGTTTTTTGTGATTAAAGACTATGTTTTCGTGGCTATAACATTTTCATGGTTTAGAACCTTCATATATCTCCTCCATTTTTTGCATTGACGTCACCAACAAAATCGTTTTTTACACAGGTGTTCTTAATTCGATGTCATCGGTCGGCCTTAAACCAATTCCACACGAAACTTGTAACAATCAGTTCAGCCACGAGACGGAAGAGTACCTGGCCGAGATGGTCTCTGCACAATTCAGAACAAACGAATCGGGTACAAATCCCACTATGGAGCCAGTGATTAAGCATCTTAGGGACTTGGCAAGCAATAAACTTGACAAGTCGGAGAAAGGAAAATATCGAGTACTTGTGGTTGGATGTGGACCAGGTCGTTTGGTGTTCGATTTGTCGACAAAGTTTAAGGTATTTTTTTTATGACGGAAGATGTTTCACACAAGGTTTGCCCTCAATCTTTCTATTGAGTGATATTCAAAATCACGAATTGTGTACTAATACGTATAAAATTGACTATGAAGTTATTATAAAGGGGGCGATTTTATTTTCCAGGTTGTTGGTTGTGACACGTCATATCGTTGCATTGAATTTTGCTCCCAGCTATTGGAAAAGAAGCATTTCGTCACAAATGGGAATAAAGGTGGATAGGTTTAAAAACTGGTTTAACTAAGAAAAAAATTTCAATGACATGCAAATAAAACAATGAAGCGCAGTAACTAGACAAAACTTTTGATGTGTAAAGTTGTTATGCGTCCGAAACCAACAAGTAACTAAAAATTTAACAATTACGAACTTTATTTGCATTCTTAGAACAAAAAACAAAACGGAGGAAGTTATCCAATGACAAACAGAAAGTTTCAATAACTTCTTTTGATCCTGAAAACATTACATTTAAACAGGTATACTATATTGAAATCATTCCCATCTTTGGTACGCTTAATTTTGACATTACTGATTTCCTCTTTCAGTTAAGCTGGATTCCATGTGAGCTAAAGAATTTCAACCTGATTATTAACATGTTCTTGGACAGGGCAAATAATCCACGAGGTAGAGCGTATAAAAATTAATGATGTACCGAAGGTTCGGGTTCTGTCACAAAGTAAAAGAATCGTAATTATGGAAAGTTTTGGAGAGAATAGTATGTTGTAAATGTAAACGTCTTGGGAAAATATAAAACCTGATATTTTGGAATTTTGCTAACAACATTGCTGGTATTTGTAAAAAAAAACAACACGTAGCTAACTGCCAAAAAAAGGTTTCGGTATCGGACGAATTTGGAATTTTCAAAAATCTTTCGGCAAAAACCAAACTCCGGTTGAATTTTCTTTCACTCATGCATGCGTTGTACACAAGAACTGCAGCGTGTTGCTTTCATGAATATGCAAGTAGTGTAAAACTGTATTGATACTTTTTTTGTGTGATGAAAAGCAGAGTACAACCCATTATCTTATGTCGCAACAATATCTACATGACATGATTTGGTGCACAATGCAAAAATGTTTTAATCAAAAGGTTGCGTCACTGGGCAATTATTGTCCAGTTACAAAACATTTACCGATTTTATATGCAGCTTGGATTATTCGACTTCGGGAGCTGGTCGGCCAAACTGAAAACGGGCGATGTGTAATTGTGAGCAAGAAGTTCACTTCCCAGTTGTTGCTGAATGAATTAAAACTCGACGGCCTTCAACTATTATCAGAAGATCAAATTTGTGATTGCTCTGATGTGGTACATCATATAACAACTTGGAAAAGTGCTTAGGGTTTTCTTTCACGGCTTTTTTGTATTTGGGTGTGTTCATTGTGTGATGGTGAGGTGTACGTGGGTATGGCATGCTTCGGAAACTAAATTAGATTGGTAATTTATTTATTGTTTTTTTTAATTTACTAAATTAGACTTAATTTTGGACATCAAATGATTGACATTAATTAAAACTTAAACTACTCGAACTAGAACATTGGCTATATTTGCTGTTGTTGCCCGGCAGGACCATAGCACGTTTTTTGCTCTTCTATCGACGTTTCGATGTCTATCTGTCTTTTTGAGGGTTTAACTTAAATTTAAATACATAAACTTGAATTTTTGATACTTGGCAGATAATATGCTGATTTAGGATATTCTCAGGAAATGCTGAATTTATGTCAAGTTTTTTATGTTGCTCAATGTATTATTACGATATTTTATAACGTGAAACATTGTTTAAATCGTATTTTTTTGAAAACAGTCAAACTAAAGCCGAAATTGAATTTTATTCAAACATTATGAAAATATGAATGATCTGCTTTTAAGTGTGCCAGCAACCAGACACGGCGCAATTCGTATTTTGTCCATAACGTGATGTATTCGAATACTTTTTGCTTTCGTTCAAAAAAGCGCGATTACAATTCATAGACTCTATGCCGATATTAAAATGATGTGTTCATGAATACGTTTTCGAAAACGATTCGATTAGTTGATTATAAAAACGCAACAAAGTATTCACGAATACGAATATTTGCCTGAATTTGTTCGAATACAATTGCAATAAACAATAGCAAAATCGAACCAAAATATTCGTATGGAATTGTAAGAACCTGTCGATGACGTAACTATTCGTGAATACAAATGCACGAGTAATTATATGCCAATGCTTTTCGAATTGCACACGCGTTAAAGGGTTCGTTGAAACAAAAGTTTTCGCAAAATGTTTTGGCACCAAAACATGTAAGTATAAACGGGGACTTGTTTTCGGGACATCGGTATAAACAGAATCAGTTTTGATATTTTTCGTGAGACCATTAGCATGAACACGACGGAGGTTTGGAAACATAACGTAGCCTAATTGCATTGTTGAATAGGAACAATTTGTATCTCGGTAACGTCGAGCGTTCACTGTACTGTGGTTTCAGACTTGGCACGTGTAGATGAAAATGAGTTTGTCTTAGGCAATTAACACATATTGCTGTCGAAAACGACCACGCCGCTGAAAAGCTAATTGTCCCCATATGGATCAATGTCATACACTGTTGCATGCAACTCCATTTAAATCCCTTAAGATGTCACCGACCAGCCTTAAGTGAAGTTTAAAGTCAACGATGGCAACGAGCATTGAAAAACTGGACAAGTGACGACTATCAGCTACATTTACAGTTAAAGCAGTGACAATCTCCCTAATAATCTTTCAGATTCATCTGCTCCCCAGCTAGCATAAACATTTCTCTGTTGTTTTTGCAGCTTTTATTATACTTTGGACTCTTCTGCCCAAACGTCAATCAGGAAGTCCGTTTCCTTTACGGGCCACAATACACTTCACTCGAAGCCAAATCCATCACCGACTTTCTGAAAACCATAAAAAAATGATCTTCTCAACGTTTTGCTTATCGCTTTACAAGCAACGTCAGCCTAGAGTCGGGTCAAAAAGCCGTTACAAGAACTTCAAACCGTCGTGACAACAACCCGTTTAGATTGCACCTTTTCCAACAACAAAATCCCAAAACTTCTAAGCGACACCCGTTTTATGTAAACGCCAAATTCGGAAAGCACGTGGCTATTATGAACGCTCAGGTTTGGTCGTCGCGTTTCGAAATTAGTTTGGGATTTCTATGTTTGAACGTTATAGTTATCAGAGCCAACCCAAGTGTGAACATTACGTTACAAAACCAGGTTTTGGTTACCAATTACCAAATCCGTATTTGAACGAACTCTAAGGTAAACTTTCTATGTCAGAAATTTGTTAGGTATAGCTTAAATTGTTGAAATTTCGTGCCGCTAAACAAACTATTACCTTGCTATACAGCTATGGCCGCCGGAGTAACAATTCATAAATACGAATAAGCCGGTAGATTTTTTCGAATCGGCTGCCTTCGAACTTTTCGAAATAATTCATGAATACGAATACAGCTAATAAGTTTTCGCAGAGTATTCGAATACGACACCATGTCTGCCAGCAACGACGCAACCAGCTTGTTCAAAGGCGCGTTTTAATCCTATTTCACAAAAACACTTGTATTCCTTCTACCATTTCAGCAGGTGAAACCCCTGAGGCGAAAGTCAAACATATGGTGTTTAGTGTGACGAAACAAGCATAATTTAGTATGGTAACAAACATGTGTCTGATAAAGATGCCATTTATGCTCCTTCACAGGCAACATTTTTTAAAAAGTTGTCCTGGTGCCAGTGACTCTTGTTTCAAAAGGTGTTTGCTGCCTTGATAGCGACTAATTACGAGTTGGCCACGTCACAATGCCAAAAAATGTCGGCATATACTTTATCGAGCGTTAGCTAATATCCTGTTTCCATGGCCGTTGGTCCGATCGGACTTTTCCGCTTTTTCCGTCCGATCGGACCCGAAAAAGCATGACTCGGCGAATTTTTCACCGTTTTAGCGGACCTCCTCGCGAGGAGGTCCGATCGGAACTGTCCGATCGGAACTTTTTTGTTTGTCTCGTTAGTTGTTGCCTGCGCCTGTTTACAGCAGTTTTCTGGAAATATAACTATTACTGGTAACTTTAAAAGGAATTCTAGAACAAATTTACCGCATGTAAATGTTGTTACGGATGGCTATAGTGATAGGCTGTCACATATGTTTTATGTTTATGGCATTGAGGTATCAGTTTAACAAGCACAGTGCTGTCAGCCATGTGTTTCTCTTGGCCTCAAAACTAATTATCATGTCGACAAAACTTGTAACCAAGAAATTTGGGAAAAATCAAACATATGGAGGTTTTATCCTAAAAAAACTAATAATTTATACTGTTTCGATATTGTAGTTATCAGCAACTATTTACAAAACCTATAGTACACAGTAAGATACATCAAGTTTATGCACGACACGCTTTTGACGCCCTCGGTTGCCCCAACAACGCGTTCAGTAACATTGAACCGGAATGGCAATGGAAATAAGTTACGTATCCGT
Organism: Phallusia fumigata; assembly: GCA_008931825.1. Classification (NCBI taxonomy): domain Eukaryota; kingdom Metazoa; phylum Chordata; class Ascidiacea; order Phlebobranchia; family Ascidiidae; genus Phallusia; species Phallusia fumigata. The sequence continues at coordinate 102,267 of QXVZ01020756.1, read as the reverse complement.
GTTGGTCTGATCGGACCACAATTTGTAATAAGTCCGATCAGACTAACGGCCATGGAAACAGGATATAAGTCGTTTGTTTCTTACCTTCTAAACGCGTCTTCGCAAATTTTTTTCTTCTTATTTTGACAATTTTGATACGCCGTGTAAGTATAAAAATAAATTTATTGCATTGAAAAGTTTTAAACAAGAGAAGTTCGCTCCCAAAAATAGGTGTTTGCACTGAAAGATGTATTGGCAAAATAGTTTGACTTTTTATAATTTACTCACGGTTGACTGGCGCCGGTGGTTTTTACTGCATGAGTGATTGCATTGTAAGCGAAGAACTGAATTAAATCGGCATTCAGTCTGGTGGTGACGGAATCAGCTGATCCAGTTACCCCAGGTCATTTGTTCACGTGTCATCGTAACTGACCGTCGTGTTTACAACTTTGCTTTGTGGGGCCGGAATAGTTGCGTAAAATACTTTGGGTAGTTTGTTACGGAATAAATTGTTTTCATTCGGAAAACTGCAATTTTAAATGCCGCAAATTCTGCACAAACGTAGGAAAACATAGAAAATGGAAAACTTAGTTCAGAAGATTCAGCAACTATTTAAAGATATAAGTTGTAAAACTTTTGCCTTTCTTATTTCGCCACCGTTTTGTTTCACCAATGTTGTTCTGTAGTAAATCGAAATCTGAGTTACAGTTAGGGGGCAATTTGTACAGTTATCCGTTATGTAGCAGAAATTTCTTAGTTACAATATAAAGTTTGTATTATGTTTTTTTTGTTCTTAAGTTTTGTTTGTAATGCTATTGCTGTTGTATATATCTTTCTAAGTTCCTTTACTTTCCTGTGTTGTTTTCCAGGCAAACAACCATGTCTGCAAAAGCAATTTTTGAGTGCACAGCCAAAAGTATTGTTTGCAATAACTTGAATGATGAAGGTTTGAAATGCAACACACTTAAGTTTGTAACAGTGACCAACTCAACGAAGCTTGATACTTTGCCTTTGGAACATCCATGGCTCACCACAGAGGTAAAAATGTTTGTGCAAAATTTGGTCAAGGGTCACTTGACATTCCTGCGAAAACATTTTTCTTAGACATCGGGCCTTACATTTACAATAGAGCAATAGTGGTTATGATAAGTGGTGCATGCAACAGCATTATACTCGCAAGGTTTTGGGTTTTCATCCCATCTCAGTTACTTATGTTTTTATGTGCAAGTAGAAACATTAAGTGTTAAATTATATTGAAGTTAAATCTGTACAAAGCAAAATTAGGAATATTCTAACAGAGTGCATCAAAATTAGAAGCTTTACTGTCGACTTTATCAGCATAACTTATTCAGGTTAATATTGTTTTATTTAATGCAGAAACTGATTGTCAAACCTGATCAACTGATAAAAAGAAGAGGAAAACTTGGTCTTATCAAGATAAACACAGACTTTCAAGGTGTTAAAGAATGGCTGGGAGAACACATGCTAAAAGAAATTTCTATTGGGGAGACCAAAGGAATCTTGAAAAACTTCATCATAGAACCATTTATTGCACACAAGCAGGTAAAGTAATGGATTTAGGATGTACCAACATAGAGTGAGGTTTTCATGTCAACATGAGGTATTTTGCCAACAAGTTAAACATTTTAATTGGTGGGTTGTAGCTGAGTTTCAGGGTTAATACCAGATGATTTTATGTTCTGGATAAATTAAACAAAATTTCAGGGCCAAAACAAAAGTATCAATAAAATAGTTTGCATATTTAGCTAAAACTTTCAGGCAGTAATGATTCTAATCATGCTTGGCAAGTGAACTTGGGCAGCCTTAATTGGTATTGATTTTTTGTCAATTCAATTACCTAGTTTGGGATCAATAACTTGGGATTGGACAGTCTTGTTTCTGTCACACCACTAAATGCCCATGGGAATTTAACAATGCAGCATCTGACAATACTATGCCCAAGGGATCACGATCCAATCTAGTTTAAACATGATATAGGAAAGACTTGACAACAAATGAACAGCAACAGAATATGATTTAAAAGGTCACTGGTTTTTGTTTTCCATCAGTTTTATTCTATTATACCCGTTTTGTGTTTTTTGGTAATATTTGTACATGCCAAACCATATCTCTCAACTCATGCTTTTTGACAGGAAAATAGCATGAATTATAAAACTTTCAATTAAAAAAAAGAGCCTTGTGATGTTTAATGTGCACTATGGTTAATTAACTTTTTGCTGCCCTAATTTAAATTGTTATTTTTGTTGTCAGGAAGAGGAGTATTACATTTGCATTCATTCATCACGTGATTATGACACAATTCTGTTCCACCATGAAGGGGGTGTTGACATTGGAAATGTGGATGAAAAAGCAAACAAACTAAATGTAACATTTTATTGATATTCCATTACATTAATAACAGTCAGAACAACTAAACTTATATTTTAGAAAGTATCTTTTAAAGCTGTAACTTTCCAATTTAAATGTTACCCCTTGAATTGCTTGTTTTGAAGTAAAAAAAGCTGTTTTTTGCAGATTGCAATCGGAGAGAAGATAAACTCTGAACTTGTGACTGCAAAGCTTCTGGGCAAAATATCAGATGAAAATCAAAGGTTAATTTTTTTGCAATTTTTAGCATTTTAGTCAAAGTTAAAATTTCTTTCATGTAATACAGCTACAGATTTCTTTGTACAACAATTTGTTGACCATAGTTGCAGACATTGTTACACAATCAGCTTGTGGTTTTATGTTTGTATGTTGCACTCAACTCATGTTCAAATGATTTTTGTTTGGTTTGCTTTCAGGTTGCTTCAGCCATTTATCACCAGTTTATATGATGTCTATGAAAGGCTCAATTTCACTTACCTTGAAATTAATCCTCTTGGTATGTTTTAACCTTGGATCTACTGGTCTCTTTGTAGATATCGTTTTTTGTTACAGCATTGTTGGTGTTAGGGTTTGGGTTATTTGTTGAAATTAAATAGACTATTTATGTGTAGAGTTACTTAGTAATAAATGGCAAATGCATTACCAAAAAAATAACAAAAAAATTTGTTTTAATCAGGGACTGTGTAAAGTTGTGAGTGTTATTGTGAACTTCATCCATTGTTTAATGTCAAAGTGTTTTTATATTACAGTTGTGACAGATGGGAAGATTTACATCTTAGACTTGGCTGCCAAACTGGACCAGGCAAGTCACTGTTTTTGTTTTCTTTTTTATACTGTTGTCGTAAGCAAAAAACATTTCACGTTTATGCACTGTAAAGTAACTATTAAAAAAATCAATTTTGTTTTTGCTCTGGTTTAAACTAGGGAGCTGACCCAAATAATGGTTGCCCCAGTATCAGTTTATGTTTAACATCCAGTAGTGTACCTATTGTTTTAACCCAGTCTGAAAACATCCTGTTGTTTTAATGGTTTTGGTTAATTTCCTGCAACATTGAAACTAGTCTTTTTATGAATTTATAGTGCTTGTATTTTGTATCAGGAAGCAGCATTGTATTGGTGGGATGCTTTGAATTGAATACTTAAAAGTTTCAGGACATGCCCTGCTTTGCCTTTACAATTATTATTTACTAATTTCCTAGCAACCTTATATGTGAAAAAAATTATCAAACTCAGTAGCTCTGATTTTTGTTGTATTTGTATTTTATGCCCATACACAGAAAGTCCTTTACATTCTAACTTCACTGCCATTTGTTTCCAAGCATTTCTACCCCTTGCATAAGACAGTGTATATTATTTGTGGGAAATAAAAACTGGTTTTGGCAGTTTATAAAATGCCATCATTGCCTACACAAAACTTGTTATGTATGTCAACACAGTTTGACATGCAAAGCCATGTACGCATAAATTGTTTTGTATTTTTTTGCTTTGAAAATAAAAGTGAAATATTTAATTTGTTCTTGCAGTGTGCCGAATTTGTGTGTGCTCGTGAATGGGGTGAGGTTATCTTTCCACCCCCATTTGGCCGAGAAGCCTACCCAGAAGAAGCATATATCGCTGATCTTGATGCCAAAAGCGGGGCATCGCTTAAACTCACAATACTTAACCCAAAAGGCAGAATTTGGACGATGGTTGCGGGAGGTGGTGCCTCAGTGGTGTACAGGTAATACTTGAACAAATATTTATTAGTCCTTGAGAGGAACTATGCAAACTGCTGTGACGTAAGTTTGTATAGAATGCTTTTTAGGGGTGGGTGATGGAAATATTGATTTGAAAATTTTGGGCCTGCTCTTTATGAGATGCTGGTGCCACTGCCAGGCAGATTACTATTCCTATTGCTTGTCTAAAAGACTTGCGGTTCGAACTATCAATGTTGAAATTTTTCCTGGTGCCAGTTGGACTTTTTTAACCGTGATTTTAAGACCTGGAATAATGAGAATTAACGACAAGATTTTATTTTTACAAAAGCAAATAAGTTTAAAATGGGTACCTTTAGGTTTAAAAATCGTAAAATTCTGTATTTAACATGACAGAAATTTTTGTAATTTAATATTTCAGTGACACAATTTGTGACCTTGGTGGCGCCAGTGAGCTTGCAAACTATGGGGAGTATAGTGGGGCTCCGAGCGAACAACAGACTTATGATTATGCTCGTACCATTCTTTCACTCATGACAAAGGAGAAACGTGAAGATGGCAAAGTTCTAATAATCGGTGGTGGCATTGCAAACTTTACAAATGTTGCAGCTACTTTTAAGGTTTGCATAATATATGCTACTGGACAAAAAAGTCATAAATAAAGATATGTTTAACTGACTTATTATGTGGCTATGAGTTTCTAAAAAAACTCTTTTTAAAGAAATATGCGACTGAAAGATTATTATTCGCATGAAGCACTTGATGCCAGACCAAATAAAAAGTGGTGGTTTGGATTACCCTGCATACCCATTTCACAAAAGTATTAATTAAGTCAATAAATTTGCACAAACCCAAATAATGCAATTTATATCGGTCTATGCCATAAGTTTTGCAGGGTTGGTTGCCATAGATACCGACCTTTCATTTATTGGTTTTGTTTTAATAGGGCATTGTCCGTGCACTGAAGCAGTTTCAAAGTCAGCTTCAGAACACAGGGGTTTCAATATTTGTAAGAAGAGGAGGCCCCAACTACCAGGAGGGCTTGAGGGTAATGCGGGAAGTGGGTAAGTATGTTTTTAAAAAATTATCAAAAAAATGTAAAAAACAACAAAAAATTGCTTTGCCAAAATGGGTGTTAAATGTTGTACTTAGGCACCTGGCAATCTATTTTGCCAATTTTATCTCATTGTTCTATTCACTGAGTCCAAACAGGACCCCAAGTAACGGTTTATGTAAAACATTATTTAGGTGCACCCTAATTTTTTGAAGTTTACAATATTATCAAACCATTTCCATTTTTCAATGTTTCATGTATTGTATTTGTCTGATGCCCTGCATTTTGGTCACCATTAGTTGCATTGGTTCAATCTGCAAAAAATCATAAAAATAAGTATTTGTATCCTTTGTTACTTTGCTAAACTAACAAAATACTCATGACAAATAAAGATATCGTTGTTTATTAGTCATTAATATTATGTTGCATGACGGTAGACAAATGCAAGCTTGACATCTGGTAGACTGCATTAAATGTCAATAAATCAATAGTTACTTGACATCAGTTTGTTTTAAAAACATCAAAAAGCTTTTGTGTTAGGCACAACATATAATGATGAACAACTAGGATTTAAGGAAGTGTTTTCCAACCTTTAATGTCCCATGACCCACCTTAGCATCACAAATTATTTTGCCCCCGTTTACATGAATATAAACTTCTGTTGTAGTATGTCACAAAATTAAATCCATAATAATGTATGAAGGATAATATGTATGAAGGATGTAAAAGCATTTTTTAGACAGTTATACATTTAGGAAGTTTTCCTAGTGCAAATATGACAATAAAAAATGAAGTTTTTATTATCACTGTTTTAAATTGGCTCCTTAAAAGTTTAAACTGCCTCCTTGTGGAAAAAGGTAACCCATAGCAGGAATTACAGATTTAGGTCAACTTAAGGGGCATGCCCTGGTCAACTTGTGTGTTATGCTTTATGTGACCTCGATGATAGTTCCGAACATGAGTATGCATATATCTGTGCAGGCCAACATCTTGGGGTACCAGTTCATGTTTTCGGAACCGAAACACATATGACAGCGATTGTTGGCATGGCGATGGGAAAGACCCCTGTTCCCGATCAGCCCCCGAATGACCCTGGTCACACAGCGAACTTTCTTCTTGGAGCAAGCACCAGTGCTGCAGTAAGAAAACATTTTTTCTTAGAATATTAATGGATGTATAGGGATGTTCAAAGTAGAATAGCTGGCTATTCTAGAACAGTTGTTTCGAACCCAGAATATCGAATCCAAGTCTTATATTAATTTAGGCAGGACACATAAATTGTATGCAACAAAACAAGGCTTAGCATTAGCTAACAAGGAATCGAACGGTGTTGTATTGGTACACAAGGCAGACGAATTGCACATGCCTGTTTACACGCCGATTTTGTTAAAATAATATCGGTTCCAATTATCGATATAAACAGCAAATTTGGATTCGAATCCTTAGGATTCAATATTCTACTTTCAACATCCCTACTGACGTTATAACTTTTTTAATCTGGAAACAGTTAATCTTATTGTGTATTGCTTTTCCTTTCAAGCAACATCATGGGTTGTTACAGGTATACATGAATTTGTCCGTTAATTTGTTTGGTTGTACTTTAATGTTATAACCATAAATCTGTTTCATTTTGATTTCATTTTAAAGTGTTTTAAATCATTGGTATTTAATACATTTTTAGAGTTAGTTGCAACTGTAAAAAGAATTTGATGAAAAATGGTTAATTTGTCAATGTTGAAAAAGTAAAAGGGTCAATACTAACATACTTTACTGGTTGTATGTTAATGTTGCAAACATGTTGTTCTTTTACTCGTTTTGTTGTGTTTGCATAAAATGTGCATGTTTTTTGGCAGGATGAAACATCACAGGTAAAAGTGACTGGGTTTCGTGTGCAGTAACTTGCAATTTGCAGTGAATGGTATTTTGTCTAATTTGTTGACACAAAACACAATTTACTGTGTTAAGACAGAATACACAATTGCACTTTTCGGGGAAGTTTGTTTTAATAACAATAATGAACTCACCTTATTTGATCAAAATCTGTGTTTTTGCTGTGTTGTCCCCAAACAGCAAGATCCCAACAGGCTAAACAATTATGTTCACTACATCTAAAGGTCGAGGTGATTTGGGCCTAATTGGTTTATTGTTGAAAGTTAAATTTTGTTTACCTAGGCATATTGTTCAAGTTCGGTGTGAGTTTTTAAATTTTTGCTTAAGATTTGAATTTGGTGAAGATAAGTAGAACAGATTTAGATCTGATTCTGGTTTAACCAAATTGCCTGCTCTAAACAAACTAATTTGGCAACAGAACGATACAATTTTAACACAAACAATGAACCAAATGATAAGAACGCTATTATTTCAATACCAATAATAAATTAACATGTCAAATATGTTAAAATGGTTTTCGAATAATTAAACTATCAAAACCACTATAGTGGTTCTGGTGTAATTCCATATTTGTGCTCCCAAATTTCACACACCTTTTTACTGAAGTTTGTATTGGTGAATGACTTTTAGTAGCATAGCGTTGGGTGAAAAAGTAGTTTAATTGGTGCTGCAATGAAGTGTGTGACAACATAATACCTTGCTTGATAGTTATTTTTATGTGGTGATAGCAATAGAAAGAGATGACTGTAATTGTAATTTCATGGTCTCTCATTCTACCTATTAACACTATGAAAACCTATTAACAAAAACGTAAATTAATGTGATGTATGTACTTGATGCTAAAATGTTACAAAAAATATCAACATGTACACATGATCTTTTGTGTTCAGAATGCCACACCCAGGACTTCAAGAACAAATTCATTTGTGGACAAATCAAAGGCAAATGGGGATTCAAGTGATATTCAGTTAAAAAAAGCTGCATTGAAGGTTGCCAACAAGCCTATGTTTTCAAGTACGTGAAATGAGTGCATTCACCAAGTTGTTTGGCAGCTAATTTTCCCTTTATGTCTGCGTGGTAGTACTCTTGATTTATACACAAATGGTGATATTTTTCAAAAGTGCATTGGTATACAGACAAGAATGTAGAAGGTCACACTCAAGTGAGGGGACAATGCGTACTGTAATCTGTAATCGTGCATAGTTTATTATGTACCAAAGAAAGGATCAATTGTATAAAGTTTCATGTTTCAACTTTTATTACACTGCTGGTAAAGCTATTTAATGGACTGATATAATGTCAAACTAATGCAAAATTAAGCCAAATTTAGTTCTTTGGGAAATTCATTTGAGTCACTGACCTAAATATTTAGTTTTATATATTTACTTTTTTAAAGCTCTGCAAAGTATAAACTATGATTTCTGTGCAGACAAAACTCGTGCCATCGTGTGGGGACTTCAGTCAAGAGCTGTACAAGGGATGTTGGATTTTGACTTTGTGTGTTCCAGGAAAACTCCATCAGTTGCGGCAATGGTCTACCCATTTGTGTAAGTTACTCTATGGTTAACTTTTCTCAAAAAAGGCTTAAATTATTACAAAGGCAAAAAGCCATTACAGTGATTGGTTAGCTGCAGATAGTGCACACTGTTTCGACCTGTAAGGTATCATGAGTACAGCTGGTGACAGGACAATCGCTATACTGGAGTGCTGTAATCTGGCTACACTAGCCTATATGGCCATGTCTTTCCAGCTGCAATGAAGTGACCTTGCATTTCGATACAGTGTGCACTGTCGAAGGCTCAATTCAATTTAAGTTTCTGAATGATGGAAAGACATCTGAAGTTGAACACTGACAATTTGTAAACCTACTCAAGCCAAATGCCCAAAAATGAGTTCCTTGTTCCCTCCAAAATAGCTTTGTTATTTTTACAAAAACCTATTGGTAGGATGGTTGATTGGTTTGTGCAACTGCCCTGCATTTTCGACCTTGGCACTTTAAATTCCAGCTAAGCATTTTGTTTTCCTCTGAGCAGCAAACTTAAAATCTTTGCCCAAAAGAAGTGCAATCAATGGACAATTTTGGCAAAGTTAATTTAAATAAAACACTTTTGATTCAGCGGTGATCATAAGCAGAAGTTCTATTGGGGACACAAGGAAATTTTCATTCCTGTTTACAAGAACATGAAAGACGCAATGCAAAGGCACACAGATGCTGACGTTATCATCAACTTTGCCTCCCTGAGGTCTGCAGAGGAAAGCACCATAGAAGCTCTGCAGTACAAACAAATCAAGACCATTGCCATAATTGCTGAAGGTAGGTTAGTGGACCACCAAATATAGAACTATTGAAGTGCCCAGTCAGTGGCAAAAATTCCCAAGTTTTGTGTTGAATAAAAGCGCCCCCCCCCCCCCC